>VUQJ01002346.1:27176-38642 GCA_015108635.1 Andinoacara biseriatus | reverse complement strand
TTAGCACAGATGAGCAGCAGCTCATTCAGAATTTGATTCACTTAATAGTTTAAAGTTTACTGTGTGGGTTTATTAAACATTTATAGGTGATTTCAGAAACAGGGTCCTCACCAATTCTGTAATAACAGCTATGATAAAACTTAGCTGCTTAGCTTAGCTCTTAAATTTTGGGGTGCTGCCCCACATGATTGTAGTTTATTGCTACTATTTTTTTTATTATTTTTATTTATTTTTTTTGCTGTTCCTCATCTTATTAAAAAAGAGAATCATTTTTATTGACAAAATCAAAAACGGCAACAAGTTGCTGTGCAAACTTGCCAGGCCGGTACGGTTCTTTGAGAGAAGAACAAGCCAATCAATGTAACAGGAGTCAGTCTGCATCCACAGCAGCATGGCAACAGCAGGTAACTAGCCACATAGTGAGACAGTAGCTGATGGCTACTCAGAGAGTCAGCCAACAGCCAGTTAGCAGCCATCTGGCCAGCCAGCAGCTTGTAACTAACTACTGAACTCCATCAGGCTGATTAAAATCTACCACAAGCCAACTGGAAAAAGCCATAAGATAAGGTTCACAAAGACAACCTCACTGAGTCAAAGGTGAGGAAAATTGAAACATTACAGTAGCAAAGTGGTTTGAGTCACCGTATGTTGTTCATAACTGATCATGATCTTCATCTGGCTCATTCTTTGAGTCTATTTATGGTCTCATGCATGTATGTGTGTTATGCAATATTGGGCTGAAGATTGATGTTGTTATCAGATACAATTTGAGGGAAGCAAAAATAGTTTTTTTAAGTTTTGTAAAGAAAAAAAGTCATATAGTCCAGGAAAGAAAATAAATCAGATAAGTGTGGGGAAAAAAGCATGTAACAGTGCAATACAAAAAAATACAGGCATAACCAGCCCATCAAATGCGCAATCCAGCACAATTCACAAGTTAGTGCCTATAAAATGACCTTTGGCCCTTTAGCTGAATGTACTAAACATTTAAAACGGATATTGTTACTGGAACAGGCAAAAGTCTGGTTGATGTCACAGTGGCATGCTTATCTTTTGTATTTAGTCTATGTACACAAAAAACACAGTGTTGAGGTTACAGCTATTATTTTTTAATTATTATTATTTGTTTTTATGGCAATGAAAAGTGACACACACAAGCATGAGGTCCAGAACGTGAACTGTAATAACTTTAGTCCATTACTTCTTCAGTAGTCCAGGTTTGAAGGCACTGCAGGGTTAAAGAGCCACTAGTTTACCTGTAAATGGTTTCACACTGCAACAGCACCTTTGTTTGTGGTAAATTGCTGTCACAGAGGCCAAGGAATTATTAACATTTAGATGCATGTGTTAAAACAAACAACCCCCCCCCAAAAAAAAAACCCAAACACATTTTTTGTTTTTAACACTAAAATGTGGTTATAAAATAACAAAAGAAACAAAAAAACAAGCATGACCTTTAGTCTGTTGAGCTGTGTCTCAGACAGACCCACACTTCACACTGTATCTTTGTGAACTGCATACAACACAGCTGGCTAACATTCTGTTTATTCCAGACAGTTGAAAAACAATGTTGGCAGCTTATATATCTCTTTTTCATATCGATGGCACACTATGCCAGGAAAAAATGTCCACAGATAACAGGCACACTCCAGTTTTGTTGGTAGTGGTGATTACTAAGTAATATTGCCTGTCATAGAACCTACCGTAGCTCTCTAAATCTCCATGTGCTGCATCCAAGTATTTGATTTTTCTCTTTGAAAATAAAATCCAATCATGGACCAGCCATCTGCTGACAACTCTGATAAAATAAGCACTCACGTTTACATTTCATTTAATCTTGGCAGTAAGATTTAACATTTCAACAGTAATAAAAAAGAGCTTAATAAAACTGATTAACATCAATAATTTTTTTTTTTTTTTTTTACCCATACAGAAACTGTTTATGTGATTCCTTCTGGTTTAACACATGTAAACACATTGTGGACCCTTTTGTTTACTCCTCAGCAGTAGTCTTTCAGATTTTTGTTTAAAAACACTGCTGAAGAATCACTTACAGTACATAAAAGCATCCCATACTCTGTCACCTGATACCTCGGTTCCACTTTTATAGACCTCTGGAGAGCTTGTTACTATATTTCTAAGTCTGTGGGAAAATGGGTTTAATCTAATAAAACTGTTCTCTCGAGGAAGCGTGACTGCAAACCACTTACTGCACATGCTACACATGGCTTTATAGAACGAGAAAAGCACAAGGGAAACACGGGTATCATTTGCTGAAACAGCTGCTACAAAACCTAATACGCTTTAATAAAATTGTGAGTGAGTTGTTAAGAAGCCAAATTTTCCACTTCTGAACTTTTTTTTTTCAAATGCAACTGTGTCAAACTTATAAATATATATATGTTGTGTGCTGAATTGTGCCAGTTCTGTTCTTTTAAAGCTCAAAAGATACGGCCGTTGTGTTTTAGTTACTTTATATGACATGTTTGCATGTCAGGGAATTTACTACAGTGTGAATTTACATCAAAAGGTATACAGGGTCTTCCAGTTCTAACTAGCCAAGAGTTAGCAAAGGAAGGATAGGGTTCTCTTTAACTGTGTGATTATAGGAAAAAAACACAGTGGATACATTTATACAACATAAACAGGCTTCAAACAGTTCTAGATGATTACTGCAATCTCGAAAATTGCAAGTATTTCTTTTTAAATAAAAGTCATCTTCCACGTTGTGCAAATGGCTCCAAAAGATGGAAACTTAGCTTCACATTGTCCATTAAAGCTCTTAGCACTATTTTTAGTCTACCTCTTTGAAGCAGGTGATGTGTCAGTCCAGTCAGCTGTGCAAGGAAGCACGCTTTTCTTACCAACTTTTATTTACAGGATACAGCAGTCCCTTGACATCCCACCAGATGAGACTTTAAGTCAGGGTGGCTGAAGATGCTAATACCAGCTGAAACTCCAAATTATGAAACAAGAGTTTTGAGATCTATCCTGGTATCTATGAAACAATCTCAGTCTTCCAGGTTACAGAATTGAGTTTATCATCACCAGTGACGTGCGGTCAGGGGAGGCAGGTCAGGGAGTGCCTCCCATGTCATCATGACAAGTAAAATACTAACAGTGATAGGAGAAAATACATTTGACCACTTGACTGTTCTATATTACTGTTCTATGAAACAGTTTTCTGAATCATTTTTATGCGTTAATGGTCAAAATCGCGGAATTCACGCATTGCCCGTTCAAACACATGAAAGAAATACGGGGCGAGCCAGCCCTGCAAATGCTCTATTTGACAGTCTTTAAGTACACAGATGGAAGCATCCTCTTAACAAAGGCTCAAGTGCTTAAAAACAAATAATCAAACAAACTATCTGAAGGAACAATTTAGACATGAAATCAAAAGTATTCTGGAGGATTAAAGATCTTTTATGGACCCCTCAAAAGTGGCACAGAGGAAAACTGGTTGCTGGGATATTTTCACAAATACCAAAACAAAAAAGAAACCTTTTCGCATGTTGCTGAGCTATTAGAATTAAGGTTTTGAAATCGTTTTAGTTTTAGATGGTTGATGACTGTCTTAGTAGAATTAGCAGCGAGGAGGAAAACGTGAATTAGTTTTACTTCTTTTCTTTGGAAGTAATTCGTCTGCGGTGTATAAAGTGTGTTCACCTCTCTACAGCTGGTTTCTTTGTTCATCCTGGTTTGAAAATATTTTAATACTACAAAATCACTGGGTTTCTGCAGGAACCATAAGATTGCTATCTAATGCATTTGAATTCTTAAATTAAGAAGAATAAACTTTTAATAATAAACTTTTTATTTTGTAACAGGGACATATGGAGACAGATGTTAAGAAAAGCTTAAACAGATAACATCTTTAGGAGGGAATAGAAGTTAATTGTGTGTGTACCATTTTTACATGTGGGACATCCACTGACCCTTGTTATACAGTTGAACTGTGACGCTGGGGATTGTCTTCATTTTTTGTATTGATAAGAAATAACGAGAAAATGCCATGAGCAGTATTGTTGGGTCTTTACCTTTACCTTACAATACAAAGCGCCTTGAGGCGACTGTTTGTTGTGAATTGGTGCTGTATAAATAAAATTGAATTGAACTGAATTGAATTTATTAACAGGTATTGTCTATGTTTCCAAACATTGTCACCCATTGTTGTTCAGTGGGTTTTTTGATTTGTTGACATGAGGAATGTAGAAAACCAGCAGCCCTGTAACCTCAGGATAGAGGAAGCTGACTGAGCAATTGTGTAAGATTGAACTGGGCCCCATTTTCTGTTTATTTACTTTTTTAGAAACGGTAAAAAATCGCCAACAGATCGGTCAAAGATTTGTTAAGATGATCATAAAACTCTGCACAACACTAATCAGTCAGGAGATGAGCAGGTGTTTCTCACACCATAAACCAGAGGAGGCCATTTTTGGACATGTGAGCGTTGCTTCTTGAAGATCTCAAAAGTTTGGACGTTTGAAGTTACAGTTTCCACAGCACTTGTAGAAAAAGCTCCTGTCAGCAATCGTGTCAAATATCCGAATTTTGACTTCTGCTTCTGTACCACGTGATTCTCATCACCATGACTCCCAGCGTCAGCTAAGTCACTCAGCCTTTTTTATAAAAAAGTTTCTTATAATTATCAGGTAAAAAATAAAATAAAATTCTTAGTTATTTTCATATTTCGTATTCATATTTATTTGTTTATTTGTTTAGTTTTCAAATAATTAATTATTCAGTTTATAAACAATAAAGAACAATAACAGAAATGCATTATGAAAATTCATAATGGTCATTTTTTTATTATTAAATATTACTACAATTACCTTTTTTTAAATTTAATTGAAAATCGCGGAATTTACGCATTGCCCGTTCAAACACGTGGAAGAAATACGGGGCGAGCCAGTGCAGTGCTGTGACTCACCTCTGGTGGCGCTGTGTCAATAAATGAAGCAGGCGGTTGGCGCATGCCTGTTGCTGCCTCTCTATATCGCAAAAATACATGTTTGATTACACTTGTGCTACACATGGTGATGTTCCACAGTCTATCTAATATACTGAATGAATGTGTGACATGTTTATTCTTTGTGGCTGTAGCTCAGGCGGTAGAGCAGGTCTGCTCTGGGCCGAAGTATCCTGGGGCAAGATTCTGAACCCCAAGTTGCTCTTCGACACAAGCGTTGGAGTATGAATGTGTGTATGAATGTTAGATAATAAAAAGCACTTAGCTTAGATTCATATGGAAGTGCTTGTATGAATGGGTGTGAGTGGGTGAATGCAAACATGTTGTATAAGCGCTTTGGGTGCTCAGTCAGAGTAGAAAAGCGCTATATAAGAACTAGTCCATTTACCATTTGGGATTGGTCATAAATGCACGGTGAAAATACCATGCCGCACCGATAGGGGGCAGTGCTGCAGCAGTGCTGTCCCAGCAGCTGTGCTGAGAAGGATAGACGTGTGAATTTCATCAAATAAAGGTAAGAGAATAAATGTTTTTTTTTTAACATTTACTTAAACCCCCCCCCCCTCCAAAAAAAAATAGTTTGACCTTACATTAAATATTTAGTTTTTCTTGCCATCATTGTTGAAGAGTATGGAGCTGATTAAAGCATAATTAATCAGTACCATAAATAAAATTTAAATATAAGCTTCTGTTTTTGGGTTCATATATGTGAACATCTGACTCCAGATGAGTCAGTGCCTCACTCGTCACAAGCCTCACCGCACGTCACTGATCATCACCTTATTTCTGGAATAAATTCCAGACATTAAGCTGTGAGTGCTAAAACACTCAGTCTTCACAGCAGATGAAAGGGATTTTGGAGCTCAGTATTACCACCCTGATGTCCAGGCTAATCATCCACTAACTGCTGGTATCCACAATCTTTTATAAATTTCATAGACAATATTAAAAGTGTCTCAAGTAGAGCAATAATGCCCCAGCAGAAAACTCAAATGTTCTCCATTAATGTTCTCAAAGTAAAAGAATATTGACATAAACTCAATGTATAATATGTATTGCTGTTTGTGTGGTATTGTATTTACCTCATTTTCAGAACTTCTATGTTCCAGATAATTTTTTATTATGTCCTGATTTTTAAAACCTTAGAACTCAAAGAGAGTGTACTTTCCTTTTTACATGACTGTGTCTTGACTCTAACTCATTCATTTCCATAGCAGTAACAGCTTCCAGCCTAATTAGCAGCCTGGCTGCTGTTGTTTAAAAAATGAATGACATCATTCTTCTCCTTCTTTGTCCACCAGTGTTGTGGAGGTGTTGTGCCAGGTTTGCAGGTGTGCATGATCAAATTTGAAATAGAGCTCCTGGCAGCTTACAGACACCTATTATCAGCCACACCCAATTTCCATTCAACTGTCTTGCTGTGTCAAAAATCGTATCTATTCTATTTTGTGTTGGTTTGTGGCTGAAAATCTGAGAGTTAGTTTCATCCTATCTTATTTTGATAGTCTTTTGTCTTGTGTGCCTTGGGTTTAGTTCTACTTCCCTTGTCTTTTTGTCTGTATTTAGTTTCAGCTGCTCTCCTTCAGTGTATTTATTGTTTCAATCTCCCCTTGTCTGTTGTGAGAAGTGTCAACAGGTGTCATACACCATCAGGTCCTGCAGTACATGCAATGTGCATGCAATCGGTTGTTTCCCATCCACTATGAATTTCTGTGGTTTGCTTACACTTGTCTGCAGCCCTCTGCAGGATTATCTGTATCAGTGTGACAGGGGCTTTAGTGTACTTCCTAGTTTAAGTTTCAAGTAGTTATAGTTTTCAATGACCTTTGTACCTTACGTTCACATTCAGTACTCATGCCATCAGCCACTAATAAAAGGCTCACTTTTTGTTCACTTCATCTGCTTGCCTTTGTGTCCTGCATTTGTGTCCTATTCACAATCAGCAGTCTGCATGTTCTGCAGACTCATGACACTCTTGACTTTAACTCATACATATCCATAGAAGTGACAGCTTGTAGCCTAAGTAGCAGCCTAGTTCCTGGCAACTGACAGACACCTATTATCAACCATAACCAATTTCATTCAGCTGTCTTGCTATTTCAAATTTGTTTTCTGTTCCATTTTTTGTTGTTTTGTGGCTGCAAAAGGGAGAAGGTGATAAAGCAAAAATGAAAACAAAAAGACAAAAACCAAATAAAACTGATTACTTAAATTGCAGAACTAAAGTATAATATTACTTGTTACAACAAAACAAGTAGTGCACAAACAAACACTGCAAAAAATATCTTCATGATCTACATTTCATTGTGTTTAATTCCTTTTTAATTAGTCCACTAATCAAATTCTGAAGTGAAAAATGTGGTGGGTAACAAAATAGTTTAAAGTTTACATTGGATTTGTCGTGCTACAGTGTATAACCTTCTGTGCTGGTGGACACAATAGACCCAAAAAGAAGCAGACCACCTGAAAACACGGCTATCAATCATCGGCTCTGTGGAAAACAAGCCTATAGTTGCTTATAATAAGCAAACAGGGGAAATATAAGAATGGCAGCAAAACAAAAGTAGCAGACTGAGATGAAAAAATGATGGAGTGGAGATAAGGGGTAAAGGCAGAGGAGAGTGGAAAACTGACAGAATGGTGAGAAGAGAATAATAACTACTGTGTGTAATTACTGCAATAACAACCTATTTACCCTGTGTGACCAATTTTACTTGCTCGATATGACAAGGGGGAAGGATGGTAATTGGTGTCCTAAGAACAATGCAGATTAAAAAAAAATGATGAGCCCATCAACTTAGATGACAGCAAAGTGTGTGTGTATTTGTGTTTAATTGGGTGCTCATTACAAAGATCCTGCAGAGAGTCAACAAAAAAGGTGTGTATTCATAATAAGCTATATGTATTCTGAAAAATTTTGTATGTTTAGAGTGACAGCATTTTGGAGTTTGTGTGTGTGTGTGTGCGTGCGTGCTAAAGTTTTGTGTGTTTTGCACACTGACCAAGGATAATGAAGTAAGGCTGCTTGCTGTTCATACTGACTCACTTTATGAACACTCGCTATAACAGCTTCTGTTAGAATTTCTAATCATTTCTACTCCACTTATTTTCAGGCTTTTGCCCAAAGTTGTTTAATTATGCTGATCATCACAAGTGAAAACCATGTGCGAGTGCAAGTGTTTGTGTGTGAATAAGTAGCAGCTCTTGTTCATCTATTTTTATGCTGACCAATTTGAATTTTCAACAGTTTCAGAAAGCAAAAAAACAAAAAAAATATTTTGCTTGGTTGCCGCTTCATAACACTGTTTCCAGATGGAGTTATGATTAGATTTAGGTAATCTTATATATGGATTTATAGTTCCAGTGAAGAGAAGCTAGAAAATTAACATCATTTTGGTCAACAATAAAGACACAAATATCTCAAAAAGACTAATTCTGTTAAATTAATTTAAATTTACTGTAATTAAATTATATTAAAGTAAAATTAAATTCTGTTTTAAAAATTTACCTCCTTCAAGGGTCTTTTTAGCAACCATAGCAGTTAAAAAAATGCTAATGGGGTTTGGTATGTGGTGCATGTCAAAAATAACTACTGAAAAACACAGCATTATAACTTTTTTAGCTGTAAATATGTCAGGGTTGTGTATATTTTTGAGGTAGATTTTGACTAATCTATATTATCTCCCTGGTCAAAACTAGCAAGGCCAAAAACTAAACTGCAGATAGATGGATGTTAGCCTGTTCGCAAGTAGAACAGAGGTTTGAGGGGTGTACTATGACACAATATTAACGTCTTAGTGAGCTGTGTAGAGCCTAAAGTCAGAGTTTTCTGTATCACAGGAGGGGATCTCTTTGTACCTGGCTAAATCCCCATGGTAACACAGCAGACGGTGACAGTGGAGAGTTTCACTAGTTAATGTGCTAACATACCTGCTAATGTTTCCGTGTTCCACCGTGCAAATTAAATCGATGTTCAGCATTTGTTCCGCATGACTTTTCTCCCAGGTCATTCACGCCCCACTCATCATGACTTTGTGCCCCACCAGTGGGGCACACCCCACAGTTTGAGAAACACTGGGCTATGACATAGTAACCTTTAATGTTTAAATGCATAAAGTTTAAAGTTCCAGAGATTTAATGTGCAGCCATTACCTTAGAAATAAACAGCAGCACAGAGATTGCACTCAGCGTTAAAACAATTAACTCAACTTAAAATGTTTATATACTGCTCTGTGCACTAAATCTCAAGTTGAATGATTTTTCTGCAGGATTAATCTGGAGCCATATTTGTAAAAAAAAAAAAATGCATTTTAAGGTTCTATTTCTGGGCAGCACGGTGTCACGATGGTTAGCACTGCTGCCTCACAGTTGGAATAACATCTGAAAGGCCTGAGTTCAATCCCACCTTGGCCCTGGTCTCTCTCTCTCTCTCTGTGGAGTTTGCACGTTCTCCCTGTGTCTGCGTGGGTTTCTTCTGGGTACTCTGGTTTCCTCCCACATGTCCAAAGACATGCAATTACTGGGGTTAGGTTAATTGGCTACTATAAATTGCCCATAGGTGTGAATGTGAGTTTGAATGGTTGTCTGTGTCTTTGTGTTGGCCCTGCGACAGGCTGGCAACCTGTCCAGGGTGTACCCTGCCTCTCGCCCTATGTCAGCTGGGATAGGCTCTAGCCCCCCTACAACTCTGAAAAGGATAAGCGGCAGCGGATGGATGGTTATATTTCTACATTCTTTCTAGGCTTTTAATCACAATTTTTCATCATGTGATAACATCTCTGATTGGAGTAGGTGGCGCTCATAGGGATTGTTTTCTGAGGAAGAGTCACATGACCAATGAAACGCCCATTTATTTGTGAGCACTCACAAAGCCTGAAGCAGAAATCCTCGCTTAACAGAGAAAATTGAAGTCGAGGTCAGAGGTCAAAGGTGATGCTATTTGAAATCTTTATATGGTACTTTCTGTATGTTGACAATACACACCACACTTGTAGGAATCATAGGTTCTTATAAAGCTTTTTGTCAATTTTTGACCAACAAATCATTAAGTTGACCTTGAAGACCTTAGTGAATGTAAGCCATATTAAAATGGATTGTTAACATGACCCCACTCTACACCGCTACAAAGTTTAATCAGAATTAATTCAGACAGAAACACATACAAATGCTACAAAAAACATAACCTCCTTGATGAAGGTAACAAATTTTCCAAATAGCCCCAGAATGCCTTTTTCTGGTTCTGCTGGCGGTTTTTTCTTGTTAAGAGGGAGTTCCTACTTTCGTCAAGTGTTTGTTCATTGTCTTTACCCTACAGTATAAAGTGCTTTGAGGTGATTGTTTGTTGTGACTTGGCACAATATAAATATAATTGAATTGAACTGAATTGAATTGAATTGAAATTATTTTATGCAAAATACTAGAGCAATGAGCAAAATCACTGACATACTGTATAAAACAAGGAGAAGTGGTCCTAATTGCAATCCCTGTGGCACCCCCACATTGGACAGTTTTACTGCAGTTTGTCTAGAAGGATTTTAATCTCAGTAGTATCAAATTTTGATAAGTCAAGGAAAATTCCTATGCCACATTCACCTTTATTAATGGCAAAATAACAGTTTTAAGTTCTGTCTCATGTATTTGCAAGTTGAACTTTACATACCGGATTGATACAAATATCCCATCTCAGTTCCAGATGTCAGCATCATGAAACCAGGGATGGGTCTAATTGAGAGTGAAGTCTTTATCACAGGAGGAAAAGAAAGGGACTTGTGTGAGCACTTGAGTTCAGGTCACCATTGAGCTCTTCTTGTTTTTCTTCATAGTCTTACTGTTTAATATTATATTTATTTCATTTTATTTTGGGAACCATATATTGAAAACATGCTTCAAGATTATATACCTTTACAGCAGTTCTTATACCATCTCCATGCCTTCCCAGTCATCAATTGGTTGAGCATAGGAACATTTTTCTATAATACAATGCGTCTAAGTATGTGTGAACATGGCAGCTGTGTGTGTGTGTGTGTGTGTAGGTGTGTGGAGTGTGTGTGTGAGACTGTGGATGCAAAACAGAAATGGTGAGCAAATTTAATTTTTGAATAAACAGACCATGAAATAGTTTCTCAAGATCTGATGACACTCCAGCTGTCTCAGATGTTCTGTCTGGTTGATTTTGAAGCCTTAAAATGTGTTTGAGGATTTATGCATGTGTGAAATAATTTGCATGAGTTTAGTTGTATAAGATTGTGAAACTGGTACTTTGTGACTCACTCCTTTCACCCTGTATATAATGATTTCACATAACTGAATGCATTTATGTGACTAGTTTGTCTTTGCTGTATAGTATTTGGAGAGAAACGTATATGAATCTTTTGTAGTGTATGTGTAGGAGGTTTTCTATTTGCTGGCTCACTTACTTCAGGTGTGGTTAGGTGGGTGTGTATGTGTGATTGAGTGAGCGTTGGCATTGCGTGCCCCCTTCACTCACCCCCCCC
>VUQJ01002346.1:6781-21378 GCA_015108635.1 Andinoacara biseriatus | reverse complement strand
CTCTATTTCACTATTCACTATTTCAATATCACATTAAACAAGCAACTGTGGATATTTTTGAGTAGGCATTAACCTGCCACCTGTGACTGCCTGCTTCAGTTTAAACCAGCCCACATGTCAAACATATTGAAAATCATTTACTAAGTAGCAGCCCCGAGGAATTCACACACTGAGAAAAAAACAAACATAGACAAACATGCTGCGCATTGTCCTGCTGGCAGAGGCAGAAAGGAGGACACCAGGAGAAGTCTCTATTGACCAGCAGTCAAACTTTTAATAATCACATTAAATCCTTATGGATCCTCCCACTGAGCTGCCACTAAATGGCACTCATGAGGAATTAGCACCAGGCAAGATTAATTGGCTGCCTGCAGTGGAGAGAAAAGAAAAGAAGAAAAGAGGAGAGCTGAAGATGAGCTGCATGAGAGAGAATAAAACGAGGAATCGGAGAGACACTGCAAAACAACAGTAAAGGAAGAGGGATACGAAAACTGAAGATGAAAGATGAAAAAAAAAGACAGAGGTGACAAAGAGAAAATTGGAGGGAGCTGGGTTAAGAAAGGAAATGAGTGAGTAAAGGAAGAGCAGATGAAAGTTGTAAGAGGGAGCAAACGCATGGCAAGACTTTAGATTCAGGGTCACTCCAAGGAAACCTGATGGAAAATTAATAACAAAACGTCCAAATTATCATTAAAGATGGATTAGAACATCTTTATGTTCACTAGCCAGTCATTCATCAGCCCGCTGCTGTGAAAAACTAATTATAAGTAATTCAAAAGTTTCCCAAGAGATACGTCATGTCAGACAAGACTTTTTATATAGGTCCAAAAAAAAGTAAAAAAAAAATGGAGGATGGAAATCTTTTATTTATGATTCCTCCATGTCTAAAAAAGGAGTGTCACACGAATAAGCTTTAATTTCCTTCAAGGTAGAGGGGGGAAGCACTTTTTCCCATTGTGCAGCGATATTCCAAGTGTCATATTTGAGGTTGGTGAGTGAAAGTGGCAGATTTCACTATAGGACTGTGTGTCCCACTTTTTTCTTCTAATATAGTAGAATGCAATTTAAAGTTCTGAAGTGCTGTTTTATTTTACTAAACAAAAACAAACGGTGTCTGGAAGATTCCCTTCTTTTTGCAGGTAGTTGAAACAAGGAATACAAGTCCCAAGTGACTTGTACTCAGGATAGTTTAAATGCATAATTGCCCACTTATGCCACTTTTTTGTGGTTTCAAAAACAAACAAATCAAGATACAATTTGAAAACTTTTTTGCAGTCATTTGCATTTGAAACGTTATAAAACGTCTTGAAACTTCTTTATTTCCACCCCTTTTGTGTATTTTCTTTGTACAATAATCCAGTCAATCATCTTGGTATACCCCCTACACCTCTAGAAGATCACCAGCCAGTTGTTCTTGTAGTTAAGCCTTCCAGCTAGTTCCAGCTTTTTGTTCTTGTTTGTTTTCATGTTTCAAGTTGATGTCCTTGTGTAATACATTTGTGGCTGTTTCCTAGAGTTTTGCCTCAGGCTTATCCCCTGTTAAACTTGCCTTGTTGTATTTCTGGATTCTTGCCAGTTTTTGGATTTAGCCTCTCATTTGCATCCTGCCATAATAGTTTAACACTCTGATTACACCAGTATGACCTCAAACTTCTTAATAAAGTTTTTGGATTTTGACTTTTGATTTTGCCTTGGGTCCTCTCCTTTTGGGAATCCTCCCAAATACAAATGGCTATGTGAGCCAGTCTAAATATGATATATTTTACTCAGCTTGTACTCACTACATATGTAATAAGCCTCGATGGCTTCCACAGCCGATCTGGCTTCATTTTCTTTCTGATTGTCCAGATTGTAAACTGGCTTCAGCTTGGAATATTCTTAACAGCAGTTCTCTCTGAAACAAGAGTCTTTCTGCATTCAGTTTTGTATTTAATAAAAAAAAAATCATATTGTGTTTGTCATGGTCCGGGGTCCTGTGGACCCCCTGTTTTGTTTTTGTCTGTGTCTGTTCTTTTTGGGGTTTTGATTGTGGGATTTAGTTATTTTTTGCTTTCTTGTTCCTAGTGTGTCTCGGTGTCAGGTTTGTGTCTCTGTTCTCTCCTCTTGTTTCCTGTTTTATTTTGATAGTCATCCGGTCTCTGTCTGTCGTATTCCGTTTTGCTTCCCCTGGACACAAGTAATTTGTGTCACCTGTGTTTCTACCTGTTTCCACTCCCCTCATTAGCCTTTTTGTTATTTAAGTTCTGTGTTTTCAGTGCCTGTTGTTGCGTCGTTGTCGAACCCTGCTGTGTGTCCTGTTCTGCCTCTGTATTATGTTTTGTATACCTTTTGCTCTGTGTTTGGCCACTAGTGCTGCTAGTCTGGCTTTTTGATTAGCTCCCTGTATTAAAGCTTTGAATCACTGTAAGCCTCCTGCCTGTTGTATCCTGCGTTGGGGTCATCTTCCCGCCTGCCACACAGCCGATCCATGACAGTGTTGGGTTGAATTCAAGTGACTGACTTTGCCAGTGAAAAATGCTCAATTTCTTTACCTTGAGAAGCTCTTGGGTTGCTTTTGCAGTAGCCTTTGGGTCATTTATTTATTTGCCCTGTAAAGTGCTGTCTGATCAGTTTTGCAGCTTTTGGCTGAATCTGAGTATAGCCCTGTGCACTTCACAATTCATCCTGCTACTTCCATCAACATATCAGCAATAAACACTAGTGACCCAGTTCCACTGGCTGCCTTACATGCTCATACAAAACCATAACGTTTCCTCCGCCATGTTTGACAGATAATGTGGCATGCTTTGGCTCATGAGCTGTTTCTCTCCTTCTCCAGATGTTTTTCTTCCCATCCTCCTGGTACAAGTTAAATTTGATTTCATCTATCCAGATATTTATTTTAACAGAACTATGCTGGCTGTTTTACAATCTGACCTTCCCATGATTGTTGTAAACTCTCCTGCATCCTCAAGAATGTTCTTAACTTGGTTAGATGTTGTGAAATTGTTTTTCTTAAACACTGAAATAGACTTTTTGGTGTTCATGAGGTGCTCAGTGCTTTCTTTTTAACAATGCACCAGATTATTGATTTGGCCACTTGTAAACTTTCTGCTCTCTCTCTGATAGGTTTATTTGGGTTTTTCAGTTTAGTGATGACCTCCTTCACTTGTATTTAAAATTACAAAGCCATAGAATACAAATTCAACAGGGCACAGTAATTTTGAAATATTTTAACCTAAATAGTGATGTGTTGAACACCCAATTGTGTTACTAAGGCAATGCATCCATTTTAGTTTCCCTCCTAGTTCAAATTGTGTTAAAGATTATTTTGCATGATACTGAAGAAAGCAAGGTGTCTGCATGCAGGTCTGAAGGTGACATATTGTGTCATCATTGTGACTTAAGGCCCTTTCCTTGCTTTAAGTCACTACATTGAAAAAGGAGCCTGCAAAATGCTTACTGTTCCCATAAGAAGCTTCAGGCTCAGTGAGTCAGCACACTCAGATTTAAAGTCGTACCTCTGGGTCTATGAACTAGCTGGCCAGAAAAATAGTAGCAGGAAAACGGAATGACCTCTAACTTCCACAGTTGAAGCTCCTTAGTGTCAGTTTACTTGTACAAAGCAGCTCCAAGACTTTAGTTCAGAGCTTGACTAATAATTGTGAGGCATTTTTTTTTGTATGCATGCTTTGTTGATTTCTGGATGAAAAGAAATCATTTGAAAGACAGACTGAACTCCGTGCAGGTTCAAATGTGACCCTTAAAATTTTATTGCACCCCATGATCCATCTTATGATCAGCTTCAGCATAATATTAACCAAGAGAAATGATACCATTTTACATTTATTGTTGGCAGCATTAAATGCTACTTGTAATTTTTACTGTGTCTGTCACACTTCCCACTGGACTTTTTAAACTCTAGGAAAAATATAACGCTGTTAAGGAATAGAACAGCACACAGAGGCACAGGTGGGAGCAGTTCAATGACATTTACTCTTATAGATGTTAAATAGTGCAGTCATATGGCTTGGTCTCAGATGAGTGAACTAATCTGTTGATTAAAATTCACTTCTTTTAAAACACCATGCCCCAAAACTGGGAGAACAGATGGTACTACCTGACTCACACACAAACTAAAACATGAACACTTACACAAGCTTATGACTTGCTGGGTCAACAGTGAAACACATGGTCTCATTTTGAGGTGGAAATGTACATGTACACTCTCTCACAGTATAAAGTAATCCTTTTGGTGACAGCTGTGACTATGTAACCTCCGATCTTTATCAAAGTGTGTGTATGGATTACCACTCAGCATGTGTTCAGAGATCTGCTTCATCAACAGATGGCTAATTGCTTTATCAATTACCCATGAAAATGTTAATGTGAGTCTCATTATCAATTATTTAATTAGATATATAACTTATTAATCAAACAGAGTATAAATTAGCATGAGTCAAGGGCAAGCTTAGTTTTAAATCTGAAGTGATTAAGCACTTTAACTCAGAATCTAAATATTGATGAAATTCCTTTATTTTATTAGCTAGGAATGTGGCTTCTGCAATGCTAGGTTTAGACTGCAGGAGCTTTGGACTGGTTTAGCCTACTCACAGCTCCTGGCTTTTCAGGGAGAACTATATGTCATATGTAGTAATGCCTTATATTTGGGGAAAATGGGATTTGGAGGTTTGTTGCATTTTTACTGCTGCTAATGACAAATAGTCTACTAGGGGACAGAAGGAAATGGGTGGGCATTTTGAATGGCTTTGAGTTTATATGTAATGGTGTCCACATGTGAGTGGCACATTTGAAATTAAATCCAGCTTAAGCATTCAATTATTATGACTTGAATATGCTTTGGTGCACAGCTAAAATAATAGTGTTGTCATGATCAGAATGTATATGGACCTGCAGTATATCTGTAAGCAGTTCATTTGAATAACTTTTTCCTTTTTCTCGTGGTGGACTAAGTGCCTTTGCTGCTGGAGGGAGTCGGTTTATCCATAGCAACATGCTCATATCGCTCATCAATATAAAGCTGCAACCTGTCCAGAGCTTCTTTGCGGTCCTCCAGAGTGCTGAAATTATTGGAAATATATCTAGAATTATTATTTTTTATTACCTTTAAAGTTGTCTGGGAGTCAACTGGAAAATTAATGACTGAGATGTTTTTAAGCAGTGGCGCGCCACCGTGTTCAGTAGTGTAGAGATTCTCGTTGAGGTCTCATTTCTAGAGCAAAGCATCCTCTTACTAAGGGTCCTGTTACTGTTTTTGATGAAGCATCGCTTCAAACAAGCTATTAGCCAGTTTAAAGCTTTTTTCCCCCTATTGGGTAGGCTCTAAAATAATTGGTGTGGTTGCCACTAAAGCTCAAAACACCACCTCAGAGGCCCCTGTGGAGCTGGTGGAGACTTAAACTCAAGGACAGTTTCTTTCATTTTAGTAAAAAGCTATATCCAAATGTTCACTTTTTATCATTGGAAGCTTTGTGTTTGTCAAAGAAACCAAATTTTAGACTCCTGCTCCATCTAAAAACACCCAAAAGGAATCTAGAGACTGATTTGCAATAACATTGTGTTGCTGGAGAAAAGCAGCTCCAGAGACTACGATGACCTGGATGACTGAGTATCTACACAGACATATTGCCTTGGTGTTTGTTCAGCAAAATACAACAAACAGTCAGTTTACTCTCATTTGAGATGGCGCGGAAGAAACAGATTATTTTCTAGCATTATCAGTCCAAAATGGGATGCATTTATATGATTATTTGCTTCAAAGGTCCACTCTGTAATTACCATTGGGAGCCAATTACTTGCTTTGCCTGCACTTATTTATCACTATCTCCCTGAAATTATGTCAAAAATGTTAATGAGGGTGATGTCCCACAGATTTACAAACTCATGAATTTCCAAGGTTTTTTTTCTCTCCCTTGTATCCTTGGGGTAGCATTAAATAATGACTAAAACTTGTATTTCAAGTTTTCTGAAACTGCTTTCAGTTGCCATCAAAACAAAAAGATTGTATTAAATAAGTGAATGGAAAATTAGAGGTCCTGCACAGATAATATGTTGCTGCTGTTGCTTTTTTTGTTTTATATTTTTGGGTATTTTTGATTAGTTAATATTGACCACTGGTGGCATTCACTGAAAACAAACAAAAACCTCAATCAATTTACTTTTGATAACTCGGGCACGGTTTACACTCTTTCAAATTAAAGTCTTATAGAATTGGGAAATTTAGAAAGACTGTGCAATTATGTATCCAGTTATCTCCAGCCAGACAGCTATAGTTGACAAAATTACGCTAGACTGGAAAACAATAAACCATAGAAATCAGGGAATTCTAAAGTCTAATACTATTTTCTCTTTTCTAACAAGTATGTCATTCATCAAGAGATGAGACACTTTCCTCAGTTGTTAAATTATTAACCAAATAAGTGGGCTTTAAGAAATATTCTGTTCCTTGTTGTGGATGCCCAAAGCATCCAACTGTGCTCTTTCCTCAAAGGGTGGAGAACACAGAGGATTTGGAAAGAGAGACCAGCAGTTCAAGAAAAGATGTGATGTAAAAAACAGTGTACAGAACATGAGGATCAGTAAGTTTTGCATGTGTGTGGGCTCCATGCTTACAGTACATAGATTGTTTACCTTCCAATTATTATTAATGTGTTAGAATTATGTGTTAGTCTTTCAGGCCAGCCATGGCTTCAAGGATTTCATCTTCCAATTACAAGAAGCCTGCTTGAGGTCTCTGTCTCAGACGTTCCGCAGCTGCCAGCAGCAGAAGAGGAGACCGCAATACCAGTGGAGCTAATTTAAAGAGAGCCTCTTCATGTCGCCAAAGGCTAATGTTTCTACCACAAAATCCAGCAAAATTCTTCATCTCTGTTCTATTGAAGTTCAGTGTTTTTGATCATTTATCCCAGTGGGAATGAAATGTCCTGTTTATTTAACTGTGTTTGTGGGTTTGATGATTTGACACTTGTATAGTATTATATCACCATGTTGGCTGGCACAGTGGTGAAGCGGTTAGTGCTGTTGCAGCAGATTAAAATCTCCTGATTGACTGGGACCTTTCTGTGTGGAGATGTGTCTGCATGGGTTTCCTCCTGCTCTGGCTTCGCCCATGCATGTTGGGTTAACTGGTGATTTTAAATTTGTTGTAGGTTTGGATGCAAGTTAGATATAGCAGATTCTCTATATAGTAAGCATTGAGTCATGCTGTATCTAGCAATAACTGTTCAAAGTTACCTACAGTCTTAAGTGTTTGGTGTTGTGCTTTGGTGCACAGCTTGCCATCCTGGTCCTGAAACAGATTCCATGTGGCTGACAGAAAAGGTAAAATTGTGGTATGCTTTTCATTTGTGTTTTAGGTAACTGTCAGACATTGCTCCTGAAACTGCACACAGTGTATGGTTATTGTATAGTCTTTACCTTACAATATAAAGTATCTTGAGGTGACTGTTTGTTGTGATTTGGAACTATATAAATAGAATAGAATTGTATTAGCATTGTCCTCAGTGGGCATCGGTAGTTAGAGAAGCCGAACTGCGAATAACGCATTGCTAGTTCATTTCTTCCTTAGTGCAGTTACTGTGCTCATGACCAAGGCCGTTAAACCCAACAGCTAAAATAGAGCTGCTCAAAGGTCAGTAGTTTGGACTGTGACTGTACTGGACAGCTTCTGCTGTGAATGTGTTTTTAACTGTGAGATTACGGTGCACCTCTAAAAGCAAGGCTTCCTCTTAGTGAATAACCCCGCATAAATAAAGATAAAAACAGAAACAGCGCAGTAACCTATGGGGTATTATTTAGGAAATTTTAATGCCTTTAATGTTGAACACACACACACTCTCTCCCACACCTTCAGAATTATTGTGCTATCAAACACACTACAAAAGGCTAATTAAGAATATGCATGGCCTGGACTTAACAAGCTCATTTGTCTCTAGCCATCCACACAGTACTAACGAGGCCCTCTGCTCATTAAAGCCGTTAAGCTGGAGGCCAGACAGCCCGCTGTCAGTTAGCTAACAAAATAAATGAAGGAGGCAGCCAGTGTTGATTTTGCACGAGAATCTGGACATGGAAGATTAGGCTGCTTGACACTGCACCAAGATAGCAGGGCAAAGTTTGTTTGACCCAAGGAGCACTGCCCAGAATTTGCACCCAAAAGACAGCAATCGTGCTAATAGGATGACTCATACATGGATGCGGATGGGCTTGTGCGCTGTCATGTACCTGAAGGTGTGCTGGTGGGAGGTTAATATGCCTCATTGACTTATTGCTGTGATTGCAAGTATTAGCCAAAACAAAAAAAGGTAAAAACAGTGTAATCACACCTGCAAGAAGACAGATCATACAGGAACAAACTGAAAACAAGTGCACGAGCTTATCTTCTTGCAGTATTTATTTTTTCAAAATTTAGAAGAAATAGTCAAAAATAAACACAAAGGCACAGTTGTTTTTTTTGTTTTTTTTAATAAATCACAGATCAAAACTTAACCTTCTTGAACTTCTATATAAACATTATGTAAAAGCTTAAAGGCAAGAATTTACACAAAATGAGAATGGAGTTCTTTCCATTGCATTAACACTAGACAGACACTGTTTATTTTACTGTAGAACAAACTGCAAAAGTTATTTTCTACTTTTAAGTTTGACTGAAAGTGAAGGCATACATGTAGCTTTTTAGCCCAGTTTAACTGCTTTTTTAGACTGTCACACTAAAGTGACAGTGACACACCAAGTTTCTGTTACTTACTAGAAGCCATGAGATAGAAATGGGCTTAATGACAAAAAAGAAAAAAAGTAGATTGAAGGATCTCTGGGTGAATCCCTTGGTCTCCTCTTTTATTGCTATCAGCAAGTATTTAACTGGAAAAAAAAAGGTAAGTTTTGCAAAATGAACAGCTGTCTGACAGATGGACCTGAGAAGCCCCGTGGCCTTCACAAACCCATATTCCCAGGGATATTAAAGATTCTTCAGTCAGGGATAAAAATGAGAAATGCACTCCCTGTGAGTCTGAGATTGAGATTTATTATAACATATTGCCACTGCTGCCACCAGAACTAAGCTTCAGGCACACTTTTGGGCCCTGGGCTTACTTTTATTCAGCCCCAATGTGGCAAAAGTTCCAGCATGTCTTAATGAGGCTGGGATCCGCTGTGAGATAAGGTAAGGCAACATAAGATTAACTTTATTGATCCCTGAGGGCCAGGCATGCGGGAGGGGAAATTGAGTCATTACAACAGCAAAGCATAGAGGTGTAGGATAGAGGACAGCATAAACGGTGGTGTATTGTGCAGAGAGAATGCCCTCCAATCAGCCTTCTTGAGTTCAAGCCCAAGGCAAGCAAGGAGTAGAGAAGTAGCAGTGGCACAATGTCACATGCAAGGATACTTCAAACAGAGCTTCCTTCCAGGCTGATGGTTTCATTGCGCAGTCATGATCTCTACCAAAAGATCAAAATTTGAATGTGTATGAAGATGTCAGCTCTATGTCTCTATAACTTCTGTGGTCTTGTAACTAACCTAAAAACAACAACAGTGCAACAGTTACATGGATGTAACATTGATTTTTAAAAAAAATTATGCAGAGTGCAGAGTTATACTCTCTCTCCAAAGATGCCAACAGCAGCACACATTCTCCGATATTTCTTTACAAATCTGCTAGAGTCTGCTAAACCTTACAACATAATGATATAATTTCTTATCAACTTGATAAATAGATTATAGATAGATAGACTATAGATAGGGTTGTTCTCTTGGGGGAGGACAGCAATACCAACACTTTTTGCTTGCACATGTCATGCAGACTGTTTTCTTTAGGTATAGATTTCTTCTTTAGCTGAAACTGGGGCTAGACCAGACTCATTTTTTTTAATATGTATGTATTGTCAAACAATATTGTGTTTCAGTCTTGTATAAAGAGGTATATGCTCAAAAAAGCTTTCATGGATTTCATAATTTTGTAGTAGTAATAAAATGTATTTATAAACTGTACACAGCATTGTGTGATTGAATTGGAGAGAGGAAAAATCCATTTCACTAATTGTGAAGAGCATGGCAAGTTCTCTTGTTTGTTTGATGGGTTCATTGAAGTCGCACACAAGGGCCGTACACACGGAAATAAATAAATAAATAACCAAATAAACAGAAATGAAAAGGTACACAGAGAGGTTGGGTGAGAGGGAAAAAAACGAGTGCAGAGGGATAACCAATAAAGGTTCACGAAGTGTTGGAAAGGATGTGCACATGTGGTGGTGCTGTTTCAGGGACAGGAGTGGGTGAGTTTAGGCTGATAGCCTCAGGCTGTGGTAAATGAGATTCAGTCAAAATAGGACAGCTCCTGTGATAAAGAAAAGTTGTGGGATGCAAGCTGCAGGTTTTTGTGAAATATGTTTGCACACTTGACCCTCGATGTGTCTTCCCGTGTGTGCATTTCACAACTCTTTGTCTTTTCACAGCAGCTCCTGCGACCTCCTACAACTCAGGCTCCAGCACAAGCTGCGTCCTCATCAGGTTATGGGCTGTCCCTTGTCATATTCTTACACTATACTCTGAAACACAGGATATTTATTACCCTCAAACTGATATATGTATAGTGAAAGACCATCTCACAACATTTCAAATAATAAGCCTATTTAAAACAAATTAGTGTCACGGCGGAGGAATTAAAATAATATTTGCTGCAGCATCTGTGTGGTCTATAATTAACTGAGCTCATTTTTACATATAAAGATGTGAAAATGGCTTGTCCAAATCATGCTATTATCACATCAGCCACTCAGGGAGGAGGAATGCAATTTTCGCATCATTAGTTTCCATTAAACATATTGCAGTAGTGGCAGCAACAAATGAAAAGGTCAGTTTCTGAATTAATCACTATAATTTCACACAAACTAACCCGATGCTTCAAATATAGCTTAGTTATGCATGCTGTCATTGCTTCCAACTTTATCACAGCATTAGGTACTTATGCACGTATTTCTGTTTGCATTATTTAAATTGCAGATGTATGATATAAGTGTGAGATAGTGATACTGATTTCAATAAACTGATCACAAAGAAGGTGCTGCACCAAAAACCTGTGATTGCTTTGGTTCTTAGAAAGATGCTGACTTATCTGTAAATAATTGCTAACAATCTTTTGAGTGGTAGTGAAATAATGTGACACAAACTGGAAACAGAGACCATTTGCCTTCAAAGTATCTTACTGCTAAAACCAAAAGTTTCAAAAGATGCAACTTTTACACTTGAACGGTCTCTTTCTGGTCTGCATCCCACTCCTTGCAGTTTCACAATTGCTTAGTAGTTGGCAAGTGTTTGGAGACAAATTGGCATCTTCTATACAACCCACAGGCACCAAAACAAATTACAAGGAGGTTACAAGGAGCACCAAACACCTCTTTGTAACCAGTTTCACCTAGTGACTACAAGCAACTAGACAGGAAATCCACATTTCCCCCCCAGTAGCCTGTGGATACCTGCCTGTCCAATCTTTAGGCCCGTGTGAACCAAGTTAGCAACTGATTTCACAGCAACTGGTCTGGGAATATTCATTTTTACATAGGGACCCATGGTTGCCAGGTGGTCAAAAGCTGGTTGCCGGGCTTATGTGACTGGGACCTTACTGAAATCTTTTACAGGGTTTAGTTTTTCATGTAGTCTTTTACAAGTAGTTTTGATGCTTAAAATTAATCAAAATGCAAGCAAAAAACAAGTGAAAACAAAGTAAAAACTAAACTCCCAGAATGGTAACAATCCATGGTGTTGTGAATTATGTGGCTAATTTGTTATTCTCAACTGTGTTTTGAGCAGTTCTCAGATTTAAGGCACTAATGTCATGACAATAGCATGCTGTTATTTGAAGATCATTAAAATATTTGTTCATGAAATATTTCACTAAACACAAATGTCATGGTGGCACTACAGAGAATAAACAAATGGACTATTTGTCTTAATATCACAGTGATACAATTATATTTCACTATACATTTAGTTCATACCTTCCTATAATGGCATTGCAGGGCACATAATGACACCATAAATTTCTATAATGTCTATAGTGGACCTGCAGCACTTTGCTTATACTCATCTTTTATTTTTTGCTTATCAGGCTGATTTTGATCCAAAATTTCCACCAATGTTTTGTTGCTAAACACATGCGTGCCACCACGAGTACAGCCTTGTTGTCAGCACATTTGTTAGCTGAGCAGCTAATTAGCTGGCTTGTCATTGCTACAATCTGTGCTCTGCTTTAACACACACACACCTACACACACACACACACACACCAGTGGTTCTGTGCATTCGCCCATGCAAGAATTAATGGACAAGCTTGAGACTACAACACAAACGCTCACACAACATAAAAGTGTCAGCCTAATTAGAAGTAGTGGGAGCTAAATGGGCGAATAAAACAAATGGGAAATATGAAGAATAAAGTAAAAGACAGCTCAAGAGGGAAAAGGAATTTTTTATTGATTGTTGCTTCAATACAGTGCAAGGTTTTTGGGGTATTCTGACAGAGTGAACATCTTCCTCTGTCCAATTACAACACTCAAGCACTAAGGAGTTGTCAAACATGGAATATAATACATGCTTTAAAAACAGTGTAACAGTGAAACGGAACCACAAACCGAGGGATGGAGAGAAAAATAATTGGGGGCGGGAGGGTGACTAATACCAGTCTTGGAATGTAAACAGCAATGCAGTTAAAAAACTAACACATTACAGTAATCACATTACATTCATCTCTGGCACAGTAATTACTAATCAAGCAATCATGCCGTTACTTCTGCCTCATAAGCGCTTCAGTTATCTGCATAATAGGCAGACAGAGGAAAAAGTAATCAAACGTGCCTTTTTATATACATGTGTATAACAGCTGCTTCACCTCAGTTCATCCAGGAATGGACTGGTACATACATCGCACTTTTCTTACTGAGCACTCAAAATACTTTAAGTTTGTAGGCCACTTTCACCCTTTCATACACAGATTCTTACAGCCCTTTATTCAGTGCCTTTAGGCGCTTTTTTCCAACAGAAATTATACACACATAACATACTGTTAATTGGCAGCTACATGATTAAACAAGTCTTTTTCTTTCTATCACTTAGCACCCAGATGGCATTTTAAACTCTATGTCACGGTTAATCAAATCTCAACTGTGTGCCACTTCCTTTTGAGAGTGAAATCGCAAGGTGTTCATACTGTATGTTGATCCCCGGCTATTTTTTCCTCCTCGTCAAATACTGTCATATACATTAAAACTAGAGACACAAAACTATAAAATCAAACTGCTTTATTATTGTGGAAATGGAAGTTAGAAGTGAAGAATTGTCCCGGATTTTCATGAATACTGATTACTTCTGAATATGAATGCTATTACTTTTGAATAAGATGATGTAGCAGTTAGGGACAATGTGAAAAGTCATTAGCAAAACCATCAAGTTGTCTGAAAAGTGTCAAATGGACAGAAAACAAGGTGGATGGGATTTATTATTGAAGGAAAGAAGAAGTCACCTTAATTATGAACCTTTTGGCCAGTTGTTGGAATTCAGTGCTCCTTAAAATGTGAGATGAACTGTTCAAATTGCACATTGTTAGACTTAGCATTACTGCTAAAACATGATGTATCTGGATAAACAATACCATAATGTTAGATTATTTTGACCTGAAGTTATGAAAAAAGTTGTTTTAATTGTTTGATCTTGAATCTCTTTCTTTCCACTGACAGCTAATTGCTAGTTGCTCATTCTTTTTAATGCTATACTCCTGCTTGGGCTAAATCCTTTGCAGGTCAATGCATTTCTCTGTCTAGATTCCAAACAATGGACCTAATCCCTGCAGGGTGAGCTGTTAGTTTCACTTTTGCAACATGGTCTAATTGCTAATTGTTGCTTTGCCTCAGCTGGCAACACCAGTGGGCTCCCTGTGGGGAACATTTTGGCCCATTTCTCTTCCTGTTCATCCAGTGGTGGCTCTGATTGATCTACAAGATCTACAATTAGACCAACCTGTCTGCATCGACTTCACTGTTGCAGTTATATTAACTGTACTGTATGGACACACCGGGACAGGAGAGACACGAGTGGAGGATGAATTATTTGTCTGTGAAAATAATTAGAAAAAAGGCACGAGGAGAAATGTGATGGGAATATTTGCACTTAAACACTACACACTGTATACACAGGAGACCACTGTAGGTTTTCAAATGATACAGAGTAGATAATTCATTTTACTAGCTCGTCACCACTCTATCAGAGTAGCTTGCTTCTCAGTAGACATTTCTCACAGGAGACATTTTAATATATCAGAGTTGCAAAAGAATAGGTACTAGGCCACTTAATAAACTTGCAGGCAGTGTGGAAAAGGAAGACAAAGAAGAACTGAGGAAAGTCAAGTGAAACAGTCATAACTACAAGTGGATGCAGCGGCCAATGATTGGACGTATGCTTGGCACTTTTAGAAGAATAAAACATTCAACATCACTGAAAGCCTTTGTCCTAGTTTAAGTTGTCTGATGGCAGCTATGGCCTCATTTATTTGTCTAGCAAAGTTAAAACATGAATATATAACTCTTGCCTGCAGGAGCACTTGAATTTTT
>VUQJ01002344.1:2693-15052 GCA_015108635.1 Andinoacara biseriatus | reverse complement strand
TTTTGAAAAAAAAAAAAAAAAAAATGTATATATATATATATATATATATATATATATATATATTTTTTTTTTTTTTTTTTTTAAATAAGAAAGCAGAAAAATAATCCTTCTGCATCAACTCAGCAAAGACTCGTGTGCTCAGTGTAGCCACAGAGTTAAAACCAATAAAGCACGTGGAAGGAAAGAGGAAACAGCTTGGACAAATATAACATCTATAAAATAATCTGAAAAGAATTCTGCATATAAAGTTGTTAATGCCAATATTTAAAAGTCTAATAAATTTAAGCATTCAAGCAGCACAGAAAAAAGTATACACTAGATATGAGACACTTGTTACTTGGGTACACTCCACTGCACAACACGACAGAAACAGACTGCTAAAAAAATAAATAAACAATTCCATATTTCATTTCTGGCACCTGTTTTGTTTGGTCAGTCTCACTTTGATACTCCATTCAAAACATGATGAATGTTTGACTGCTTCATGCCAAAACTTCAACTGTTTGAGTCTTTGATTTATTTTACAAATGTTGGACAGGCAACAAAATGGCTTTAGCTGCACTTCTGTCCTTCAATCCACGGGACAATGCTGTAGTTACAGATATTACCTGGCCGATGGCTTTAAAGAAATGAGTTACTACAGTGTGGAAATCAAGCTTTTATTTATATAATTCCCACAGCTGAAAAAGTACTGTGTCACAGTCTATTAAAGCATCACTGAATCGCAGTTTAGCCAAATAAAACTGTTTACAAGAATAAAAATTGGTATTGCTTAGCTAACAAAGACATTATTATATGTAGCATTGTTTTACTAATAAATCCAGTGTACAAGTTTTTTATTGATGCTGATGACAATTTTGACAGAGTGGAGCATCATTGTTAAGATTTTGGTGTACATCTTACCGAGTGTGTTATAGATTCCATCAGCTTCCTCTTTCACCTGTTCGTCCAGACGCTCCATATTCTGCACCAGCAAGGCAACCACCTGGCCTTCCACCTACAGATGCACAAAGGTGAACTTCAAGTTTTGGTGAAACGTAACAATGCAAATACAATTTTTTTTCCGTGTTCTAGAAACAGAACTTTTAGACAATCTGCCTAAAAAACACACACACACTATGCAGGGATGACAGCAATAGTTCACTTTTCCATCTTGGTCTTGGCAGAAGACACTTGGTTCTTGTTGGAGCTTCTCTGAAAATGTCCAAATGTTATCAGTCAAGTCAAGATTGGAGACTCATAACCACACAAAGCTCGCAAGGTGCTAGCGAGCTTGATAAATGTACTCTTATAGATGAAAGAAGACAGTCAACACAGATTTATGAGCCAGTGGAGACCGCCGTGGATCATTTTGATTTATCTCATCAAGGATGCCACCTGGCCTTCAGGTAGCAAGGACAGAGGAGCTGAGGGCCATTACAGCAAACAGGACAGACAAATGGATTCAACCAACCCTTGCTGCCCCGAAACTGTTTCCCTTGGAAGTAGCTGTAAAGAAGAGTAAGGTTTATGGGCGCTCCATTGCATGGTAAATGGACTGCATTTATAAAACGCCTTCATCCAGCGAGAGGGCTGCACAGCTATCTGACTCACTATCTCACCCACTATCATGTAAGAAGCCAACTCACAAACACACACAAGCCAGCTTTTGTCAGCAATTTTAAACATTTATCCTGCTGTATCTAGTTCTTCCTGTCACACACTAACACAACCGAGATAGAAGCCTCAGATATGTGCTTCTAAGATACTGTGTCAGTTATTTAGAAGACAAACAGAATTTCAACACATTATACTTACACAGAAAGTGAAGTTAATAAGCTGCTCTGTGTTGGTAAGGCAATTTTAAGGCACTGCCACAGAAGGAATCTATACATTCATCCAGTGAATAAAGTGAATTAAATGAATTCATTAAAGTGACACCTGCTATTGTGGTGGTGGGGAGACAAGCTGTGCTCTTTGACAACTACACAATAGAGTTTGGGCATCACCCAAAGGGCATTTCTTGTGAAGTATTGCAGTATGTATTTGGCAGTATGTCCCAAAAGTAAGGACAACTAGCCCAAGGCTCACTGATGCACATAAAGACTATATAGACCAATCGACTGAAAGATGTCCAGAGTGCATTGCTGCTTGCTGCATACAGAGTTGTGTGCTCACCTGCTGGGAACTGTGCCCATCGCGACTTCAGTCCACCACTTAATGTGCCTACAAAGAGGAAGGCCATTGTGGAAATAGAGCAAGGAGGGGTGGTCTGTTTCACGTTGTGTAGACACGTGTTTACCTAGACTAGCCATGAAGGGAAGAAGGTGCACTAATGAAGGTAGTTTGCCTTGGGTCATGACACTCATATGGACGTTACTTTGTCATGTACCAACTACATATACATGTACACTGGTTTGGGGAAGCAGCATTCCCTAATGGCACTGGCCTAGTTGAACAGCATAACAGGATAACGTGCCCATCAACACTGCAGAAATTGTTCAAAGAGCATGACAAAAGGTTTGTGGTGCTGGCTTAACCTACAAAATCCAATCAATCATCCGTGGAATGTGCTAAAATCCATGGAGGCCACTGGCAACTTGCAGGCTAAGGATACCACAATACTTCTTTAGAGGTCTTGTAGAGTTCATGCCTCACCAATTAAATGCATGATAAACTATAACTGCCTAACCTTGATATTTTAACAACAACAAAACACAGTTCTGGTGTTAGCATCTTGTTTCCATGGGCATCAGAAACAGTGATATGAAGGGAATTAAATCACACTGAATCTATCAGTATGTAGTATGTGGATATGTATGTTCAGTGCTATGCGGATGTGAGAAATACGGGGTCAAACTGCTCAAAAACCTCCAGGACTTCCAACGAAAGTGGTCATTCACAGCAGTGAGAAACAAACCAACAGATTTTCTGATGAAGTGTCACAGTGACAGCCGTGAAGAAGCAGGAGCACGCGTTTCTTTTCTCCATTAAGGCTATACCCGCACATTATTGTAGTTTGACCTTTGTCTGTGTCACTCTAAATGTCAGAAAACATAATGGGATATCAAGACTCATGATGCTCTAATATGTATGAAAGCCCGACAGCAAAACAGGCTGAACTACAAAAAAAAAAATGAGGGGGCTAAATATACAGAGAGATGGAGAGACGGGGAGAAATCGTCAACAGTGAAGTGATGCCAACACACACAGCCGGAGGGTGACAAAGAAAACAGAACAGAAAGAGTGGGAGAGTAGATGCTGTAATTATGCTGATCAAACTGCATACTGAAATCCATCTTTTCCTCTTGACTGAGTTCTTGTCGCTTTGCTAATCCCATCATTTTTTTTTTCATATAACCTCCCACTGACAGATACCTAAAAAGAATGATAAGATTTTAAATAAATGATAAATAAATCAACAGGTAACTTAGACATTTGTGCCCGTTAATGACAGAGAGAACTAATTTTTATGGGTTTTTTTCCCTTCAGAGTTATTTTGATATATACAATAGTTATATGCATCTAAGTGAGAGGCAACTGAAACTTTGCTTTTGAGTCATCAATAAAAAAAAATAAGCAATTAATTTGTCTCCACCTGAGCCAAGAAGCTCAAGTACCAACTCTAAAAAGTGCTGCCTCATCAATATCATCAAACTCATGGAACTTTTGTACTCACCAGAGCATCTATGAGTACCTCAGCACCCTCCTCGCTCTCATGCAGTGTGTCGATATCTGTCAGCTCCTGCAGCAGGTCCACCACAGCTATAGCAACATGTGGTTCAGGCTAAGGACAACAAGCTAAAAGAATACTCCACTGATTTAACACTGCAGTCCTATAACACTGTAAAAGGAACGGACCAAAATCAATGCTCTCTGTCCTTTCCTCTCAAAGCCAGGTTACACTTTACCCACAATGAAAACTGATAACCCAGTTTTGTTTGACAAAATATCCAATAAAAAGTTGACAGCTTTACTCTCTTGGCGCCTTTTCACCATCCTATCCTGTCTTTGGTTCTCAAGCCCAGTCATCTCAGAATCTTTAAAAGTCCTGTGACTTTTCATCATTTTAAAAGAGCTAGGTAATTTCGTTGCCACTTTAATTGAATTTGAAAAAACTGCACTAGCTACATTTACAACAGTGAACTTTAGTGACACAGAGGAAAAGGTTTAAAGACTAGTGTTACATAGAAATCAATCACACAAAAGGATATCAGTGTTTTCATGACTAAGGAGGCCCAGCAGGGAGTGGACAGCATTCAGCTCCACCAGAAGGTGGTAGAGGTCCGGCATCGTAGCAATCACATGCATTTCTTGGATAATGTCATTCAGATCCAGCTCTGACTCCATGAACCTGGTTTAAAATATTATAAAATTTATTTAAATGCTTGCATTATGTTTCATCATTCTGACAAAATGTTTCATTTTAATGGCACAAACTCTTCAAAACTCCAGTTAAGTCCACATGTAATTTGTTTGTTGGAGTTTCAATGAAGACCTGAAATTAGAACATGAAATAAATCAGTGTACTCTGTCTATAATGAGCTTACTTCTCTGGATTGTCTGGGAACTTAATCCTCAGTTCCTGGTTTTTGTATGACCTCTTCTCAAAGGTCAGGATCATTTTCTTCACTGAGCTCTCATCGACCGGCTCTGCCTGTTTGATTAGCACAGGAGGCAGGGAAATGGGAGAAAAAAAAACGGAAAATAGAAGACAGAGAGAAAAAGGAAAAAATGGATTTTATTAAAGCAACTGCTGCAATAACAGAGACAGTGGGGTCACCTTAATTATGTGAATGAAGCAAAGTGTACATTTCTTCAATCAGAGGGAATGCATTTAAGCAAAAAGAGAATGTGTTTGACCTCCTGGTGGATTAAAAACCTGCAAAGTGCTGAACAGATAATAACAAATCATTATAACACACCCTTACACAATATGAAAACCCAGGCAGTGACAGTCAAAAATGACCTCTTCTGGTATTTCTAAGTTACTTTGTTGCTATATCCGTTGCAATTTCACTGTGTGAGTGTTGCATGAGTTTAGGTCTCAGTCCCATTCTCTCTAAGTCGCTTAAAAGATCCAAGATTAACTGGGTGATGCAGGATCAGCAGATCCTGGTTACAGTAAACTAGTTTTGTTTGGTTCATCAAAGCCACAAGAGCATTAGATCAGCCAAGCTGGATGATGACTCTACCTTCTGCTAAAATTCATTCTTTGTAATTCACCCAATTAAAACAACAAGCAGCATAAAAGAATAACAAAACTGAACAGGAAATTCAGGTAGGGGAAACCAGTAAGAGAAACACAGAATGCCATGAATACGGAAAGTGACAATGAAAACCTTTGTGTGGTCACTGCAATGATCTGATAATTTACATGCTTATCTCATAATCATAATCATCAATAAATTTAATATTTGAATTATTTTCTCCTGACTAAAGCAGAACTTGTCTAAAGGAAATGAATCATCTTCATCAGTTAATATTCTATTCCCTTTTATTTAAAATGCTCTTATTATTATCATTGCACCAATCTCAACTGGTTCTTTCCACAAAAATGGCAATGCATTTAAGGCTGGTTTACAGGAAAAAAATATGTCCATGTAAGTTTGACTTTATGGATATGCTCCTTTCTGTTACAGATACTGAACTTGTCTTAAATGAATTCAATCTTTGTTGTCAAACTCAACAGTCTGCTCTAATAAGTCCACCACCAAAAATGTCACAGGTAGTTGCATTATAATAAGATGCACATCTAATAATTCAGAGCTTTAGTACATACACAGTTAACATGCCATAATTTTGACTTGTCTTCTTAATGCAAAAGTATAAGTTAAACTGTTAAAACATTATTAATTGTAGCATATCTTATGTTCATATTAACTGCATGCGTAATATCTAAATTTGGTCACATGGTCTGGTGAAGACTGCAAGGTTGTTCAAAGATTGTCAGGTACACTATCCACTCAAAACGTATCAGAATAATAAAGTAAATTGTAAATTTAATTTTCCACAATAGTTTTTTATTATCAAGTGACCATGTTTGTGACAAAATAGACCCCCCCCACACACACACACACACACACACACACACACACACTGTTTTTTCCCCTATTCATCACCCAAAGAAACTGGGGTGTCACACCATGTAAAAACTCTGTAATAATCATGATAATTTAATAATAATAAACACTTCACCACCTCAGGTTCTTCTTCATCCTGGTCCATCAGCTTTTCCAGGATCATCTTCTTGTCCCCTGTCAGCTCCTCAGTCTCCCTCATTTCAGCACCTCCTTCGGCTCCTGCTGCTTCCCTGTATCTTGCCAGCTCTCTAGCACTCATCCCTTTCAGCTGCTTCCCTCCTCTGGAGTCCTCATCTCCTCCTGCTCCTCCATCTTCCTCCCCCCTGGGACGCTTTGCTCCTCTATCAGGCTGCAACATGAATATGGATCATTAAATATGATCATGTTTACTCTACTAGATCAAATTATGAAAAAGTGTCATCAGAGCCAGAAATAATGATGTTTGTCTTCAGTAAGGGGGCATTTAAAAATAACTGATTAAGTACAATATTATGCTACATGTTAAGGATATCCAAGTATCTAACTAGATCATATCTGGTAACTATAGAAAAGTCAATGCAGAAAAGTACTAAATCACGATTTAGTTTAATGAGTCATGTGGATGTGCTTCTTTGTTTCACAGAAGTTAATCGTCCACACAGCAACAGCTGTCAAAAGCAACTGCTTCAAAAAGAACTGACAACTTCCAAAATAAAGTTGCAACTAGAAGTGTGAACCTAAGACGAGATTTTACTGAAATACAGTTTTAAGAAGCGGGCCAGCCTGGTTACAATCACAGATAAAATCCATTTCTCGTGTATGCCTTGTAGTCGAACCTGCTTCAGCTATCTTTGTTGTTGACATTAAAAACAAAGATAGCAAAGGCCCGAATCACACTGACTGCATTTTGCCAAAGCAATGGCAAAGATTCGAAATACTTTCGTTTGCAAAAAATAGTTTTAAACAGGTGTCTAAAGGAAGCTCGCAGTTTCCCCGCTTGCAGCGACATGGCTAGCAGACTTTTAGCTAACGCGCTAACTGCTAATCGCTGATAAATAAGGACTTGAGTTAAGTTGTACTTTCTTTCCGTGCAAGTGTCTCTCAGTTGTACCTTGCTGGTTGTTAAAAAATGGACGTAAAAATAGACTAAACAAACGTCTACATGCTCATATTCAAACTGTTAGCATTTATTTGCAAGCAAATGAATGAGATAAGTTACTATTAGCACAGTTAGCTCTCGCTAATACGGACAGGAGTGGAACGCCTACCTGATAGTTCAGGAGCTCGCCGACATCCATTTGTCCAGGGTAGAAGGCTCAACTTTCTGACAGGTTTGTTTCCAAGTTGGAAAAGAGCTCACGCTATCTAAGCAGTCAGCTATTCCGCTAACAACAAGCTCCCCACAGACACATGCCTGCCGTAAAACTGCCTGTACTCATTGCCGCAGCAACGTACTGTCGTAAACTTTGACGTTGATGAGCAGTCTCAACCATCTTCGCTCGGGGCGCTTATTTGAAGTATTGTCCTAGTTACTTTAATTTCACTGATCAGCCAAAAGCTGCATGTAAACAATCGCCATCCAAGTTTCATTAAAACAACAACAACAAAAACGCTATTACCACATTTGCTGTCGCAGAATTATCTGTACAGTTTAATTAGGTTTATCTATTTTCTGTTGTATTTTCTCTGATGCATGCGATTCTAAACCAGACGTGCTCTATGAAATGACATGCTCTATTTCAACTTGAGATGCGTTGTCACAGCACAGCCTCCAATTCTAGTAGAAGTACTGTTTTATTTAATATTATTACTATTATCTTAATATATATTAAGAAATACGCTATGTTTCCCATATTTCTTGAAATTTCTCTGTAAATAGTTAAAGTGATGATAATAAAATGATAATAAAATAAATACGATTAATAATACCATTAATATATAACAAGTGAAATGAAACGTTTCTAAATCAACAAACAAAACATTTTACATGTTAATGTTAAATTTAAAGAGCAGGTAACTCTCTGCCAGACAGATATACTGTAATAATACTGTTATAAGAAGTTATTGCATGTGGTATGAAATATTTCCTGAATCTGTCCTTGTGACAGTGGAGCAGCCGAGAAAGCGCTCTGCTGTAAGTGGTGCTGAAGGTGGTCAGAATTATCTATGATGGTTTCTTCATCACAGCTTTGAATGTCTCCAGATTGCAGCTAATCACAGAGCCAGCAAAGGACACTGCACTCACTACAACCAACTGAAAGAAAATCTTCATCATTTTCTACCAGAATGCTCTCAGCTTCCATAGGACATAGAGCCTGCTCATCCCCTACTTGCATACAGTCTCTGTGTGGATTTTCCAGTTCAACCTGTTGTTACTGTGGGCACCCACGTACCTGTACTCCTCCACAATATCCTGTCCCAGGATAGACATGGGTAGCAATCCTTACATATATTCAGAAGCAGATAATTTCTCCAAGGCAACTCCGCAAAATCATCTATTAGTGCTCTATACTTCTACTGCCCATCATTAATACATCCAGGGACCGCACAATAATCAAACTATTTCTTTAGGTGGCATGACCAGAAGTTATACTTAAAGTCTGAGGTGCTCAAGGTGAACAGGAATGGAGACAACACAGTCACTTGTTGAGCTTCTGTACCACACATCACCAAATCTCCACAGTTTTGCACTCTTTCCCTTTCCTCAGATCCCCCCCAAAGCTTTTTTCCTGGAAATCCTCAATTAAGATGACAAAATATGCTCACAGTAGTTCAGAGATACTTCCATACTCTCCTTGGTCCCAGTTAACATTCCCTCTTTTTTCCTCACAGAGTTTCTGGTTCAGTTTCTGCCATCAATGTTGCCATGCCAGAAATCTATTCTCAGTTTGTGAAGAAATCGTTTAAATTTTTTTCCCTTGTGCTGAGTCTGAATTTGATATCCAACTTGTGCCTGAACATAACAAAATCAAACAGAGCACTGCCCACTCACACATACTGGGGCCTGTCTGGTAGTCAGTAATCCATGAGTTGGTGGACATGCTCACTGGTATTCCCTGTAGCTTCTATCTCAGTATCAGTGGCTGAATTGTGTTAAATGCACTTGAGAAATCAAAGGAGGTGATCTTCACCTTGCAGCCATCTAGAACGGAGTAAGCTCTCTGCAGCATGCAGATGATTGCATCATTCACTCCAACATTTGCTCTATATACAAACAGACAAGAGTGAAGACATGTTTTTACCTGAGCTTTCAGGTGGACCAAGACTGGCCTCTATTGTACCTTCATCTCATGTGATGGTCGATATCAGCAACAGGTTGATAGTTGTTGAGCTGTGATGGTGTCAACTTCTTCAGTACAGCAACCAGGATTTTTCCCACAACACCAATATTTTCTCCTGCTCCATATTCAGCCTGTAAATGTGACTCAGGATCCACAGAGAGCTGGCTAGCACAGCGAACCTTGGGGCTGATAACATCAGGGTCAGAGAAGTAAAAAGTGATGCACTGTCCATTTTTTGGTGCTTACAAGAATGAATTTATAACTTATATAACTTAAACCACAGCAGCAGGAACACATTGCTTACATGTTAATGGAAAGTAGCAAAGCAGAAGTATAACACAATATTATACAACATTCTGAAAAATATTTTCTCATTCAAACATTAAAGCTTCATTTCTGTTCATATTATTGTTCTTGCTTAGTAGAATATGTCTACATATGCATGCATTACTAATAAGCTACTTCATCCACCACTGATAATACATCTTAACAAAAATATGTTTCTCCTCCCAACAAAATCCTTTGGGCTCTGTTGCCAATGCTGAAATAAGCCCACTTAATAATACAACCAAAATTACACATGACTGTTACCTCATCAGACCTCACACATGGAATCCCTGTCTTATAGGCTCAATTCTGCTGCATTCAGAGCAGAAGCAGCTTCATATGCCAAATTCTCTGACTGTTCCAGACAGGCAGAAAATCACCTTTTCAATGAGCATCATTTGGAAATGTATGAGTGCAGCACGATGTAGAAGCTTCCATTGCCACTCCAGTCTCTGGTCAGTGATCTGTGACAGTAGAGCAATAGAAACAACATTTAAAAGGAAGGCCACTGCCAGGCAGTCAAGCTTGACGTCCCACCAAACACGAGGGAAAAAGCATTTGATCAAAGGCAAGAGAGAGAAAAGAGAATAAAAGGGAGCATGAGGGTGAAAGGAGGACTTTATATGGAAATCCCCATAGCTGGTGCGAGGCAGTTTCACATGAATACAAAGCTTTGATTCAAGAAACTTGGGAGAGGTCTTTTTATGAAGTTGACAACTGAATTTGGGTTAAAAACAAAAAAGAAAAAAAAATACAGCTGATATAAAAAGTATTTCCATAGTTAATCCCCATCACAATGCTAAAAATTAATGTTGGTGATTATTTAACAAGTACATAATTAATCCAGGTGCATTATTAAATATTTTGTATTGCTGACAGCTGTATACATGTAAGCAGTAAAAATGAGCTACATGTTCTTCAGATGCCCAAAAGCTGGATAATCAAAGACAGGGAATATAGTGACTATAGTAACAGTGAAAATGTGAATAGTTCAGTAGAGTGCATATCTGAGTAAATGTGTGGTCAGCTGGGGCACAGGAAATGATTCCTTTCATTTGGTTCAGTGAAGCAGAGACACAGTTTTTTCCAGTGTGAGGCACTTAAGTTTGTTGAAAAGTTCAATAAGAAAACTTTTCTATCAGTGGGTCCTTTTCACACAAGTCACTGCAGTGAAAGCACCAGTGTACGGGATGAATGATTAATTGCTGAATTCCATTTGGCTTCAGTTGAAGGGTATTGTGCATGCTGGCTCGCTGTCACAATGAAACTGTCATACCTTACTGAGACAGTTAAATAGAAGAAAATCATTGTTACACTTGTACCTTTGTCAAGTCAAAGAAATTCCTTATTATACACGAAATGTAATAGGTGATTGCAAAAATACCATAATAAAATGCAGTCTCGTATTTTATATCTAATTCATGGATGTGAAAAAAACTCCCAAACAACAAAAAACTCAGTTCGAGAATAAAGTGTTCAATATTTAAAATAACTTGAAGAATCAGAGCCCATTAGTTTGCTTCTTTTTATTTAATTAAATTCATTAATTCATTGCAAATTACATTAGGTTAAAGTCAGGTGAATGGGGAAGAAAGTCCATGACAGTTAGCACTCCTTAGTCATGTTTGGTCTTCAGGTTAATTAAAACATCAAAGCCTGTTTTGACTCATTACACTGCTTCAGTGGGAATCTATACTATATTATAAAGATGCAAAGCAAAAGGAATAGCTGGTCTCTGAAGACTGGGGTGCCAATTCTAGTTGATCAGAATGGAGCTGATTCAGTCAAGGATTCCAACTCCAGAAAAGAGAGAAGTTTTGGTCAGCCCGATCATGCACTGGATACAACAGATCCACTTTCCTTTGTTTTAGAGGGCCTTAAAAAAACCATAATTTCACAAATGAACAAACAAGTACAAATACAACATCATGTAAGGGAGAAAAAGTAAGGCACTTAAATATAACTATAGAACATAAACACATGCCCTCCCCCACAAACCATGGCGACCCCAACCCCGCCCACCCTGGATCTCAAATCAGTAGGAATGACGAAAATAGGAGACACAATAAAGTAATTGAAAATAAAACATATAGTCACCAGATTAGAAGTTTATGGAGAATTATGCTGTACTTTTTCCTTAACTGGAGCGTCAACTGCATCCCATGCTCTTATTGTTTTCTGGCTGGCCGAATGCTTTCTGGCTACTGATCGCTCCATTATAACAATATCTAAGAAAGAATTGGCAACTGTTGCCACGGCAATGTGTGAGGTGGTTGCTCAGTGCCAGCATCTTCTTAGCTGCCGCAATGCCAGACCATAGTAACCGTTCTTGATGAGAGGAGATTCCTAGTTTGGAATCATCATTGAGTAAGAGTAAGGATGGCGATAACGGAATGTTGACCTGAAGCAAACCACTCTGGAGATTTGTCTCCAGAAAGTCATCACATTGGGCCATTCCCAATACATATGCATAAACAATCCTAAAGTATTAAGTGAGCATAAATCACAATTGGGAAAGGTAATGATTTTCATAGCATGACGCTTCCTGGACGTTAAATGAAGTCCATGTCTGGTGGTGGTCAGGGTTTTTGGAGGTGTTGTGTAAATTCTCCCACACTATATTCCAGTCAATTTCAGCCTCTCCCACAACAGAGAGGTCCTTGTCCCATATCTTTTCCAAAGGTAACCTGGCTGGGGGATGTGAAATGAA
>VUQJ01002340.1:12241-30352 GCA_015108635.1 Andinoacara biseriatus | reverse complement strand
CCTATAAAGATGACCCCAGGAGCTCTGCCTCATTTACCTCATTCTTTCCAATAACACTAGATGATTTAGTATAACGGTTAAGATGAAACCCTCATCATCCTCATTAGAGATCTTCCCTCCCTCCATCCTGTTTGGGTCTCTTACAAGCATTGGTCCTTCATTGCCGTCTATTATTAACAACTCACCGAGGCAAGGTTGCATTCCATCCTATCTCAAATATGCTGAGGTAATTTCTTTACTTAAAAAGATCTCCCAGCAATTACTGGCCTTTTTCAAAATTAAGACATTTTTTTTCTGACCCCTGATTTCTGACCCAGTTTTCAAAAACACCACTCCACTGAAACCGTTCTTTTAAAGGTCTGCAAAGATCTTCTAAAGGCATATGATGCAGGGACTCATACTGCTTTACTTCCATGCTCCTTTTGAGACTGTTGACTATGCTATTTTACTTAATAGGGTGAAGGTTTTATCTGGTATCTCTGGCTCAGCACTAGACTAGTTTTCCTCCTGCTTTATCTGGAAGGACATTCTCTGTTAGGTGTAAGTTCTTCTCTTACACTGCTTGTCTAACCTGTGGGGTTCCACAAGGCTTAGTCCTTTGCCCATTGTTATTTTCCTTTTACTTTGTTTCTTTAACCTGTATCGTTCAGTCTTTTTCTTCTATTTCCTATCATTCTATGCTGATGACCTTCATCTTTACATGGCTTTTGAGCCTCTCCAGCTGGACAGGCTGTCCATGCGCCCAGATTATTGTAATGCCCTTTTTACCTGCATAGACAAATCATCTCTGTCAGACAAAATGTTGCAGCCAGACCCCTAAAACCAACTCATTCAGCTGACTCTGTGGACTCTTCTGTTTACCAGGCCTTCTTCTGACATTTTTGTTTTTATTTTTATTGTTTTTAACATTGTTCTGTTTTGATATGGTGTCATGAATTATACAGTTTTTTGTGACTTTTGTCTGTGAAAAGAGCTATATAAATAGACTTAACTTAGTTACTCATAACGTACTCATAAATAAACTCAACTTACTTACTCATAACAAAGGCCTTGACTACAAATGCAGAGATAAAGGACCTGCCTAATGCAGTTCTTTACAGTAGACCTCGCTGTTGGAGATCTATTTTCGGTAATTAGAGCCATAAAGGAAGTGAAATCTCATCTCAGTTAGAAGATCAGATTGGACACATCTAAGGCTGCTTTAGATCTTCTATGCAGCTTCTTTAGACAAAGGGCTTTGGTAATTAACTCTGGGAGATCCAATGGCTTTGGCTGATTCACTGTTGCTAGTTAGGCTTGTGGAAGGACAATAGCTGAAATGATAACTCTGCCCCAATTCTTTAGCTGTATTTTAGGGCCTATAAAAGAGAATTGACACGCTTTTATTAGTCACACCCATTGTCTAAGCAGAATTTCATCATGTGCATTTTTAAAACTGTTAAATCAATAACATGAGTAAGTGTAAGTGAGTGTGTTATTTGTATTTATTGTAATTGCAGCCCAATTTAAGAGATGTGAAAAGGTTTTATTTCAGAGTCTAGTTCCCAAAGAATCCATTCTGCCATTTAGTGGTGTGACTTGCTCTGGCTTTCCGAGCACAGCTCTTACTCCTCTTATCCCCTGCAAATATATTACTGCAGCATGCTGAAGTTTTCAGACATTCATAATTGAGTAGTGTATGATGAATAGCACAAGGGTGTTCCATTTCAGGCTTGGAAAACAGTGGAAGGATCTGCAATGAGCCAGTACTTTGTTCAAGCTATCAAGCTCCATGTATCTCAATATAGAATACAATTTGTTACAGTTAGTGCGTGAGAATGAATATGAATTTTAGAGCAACATGGCGCTCTGCAAATGTTGCAAAGATAAGTTGCATTTTCTGAAACCTCAGTATTATCAAAACATTAATTAGCTGTTGTTAAATAACTATTTATTGTGCACTAGAAATACTGAATAATTTCTACTTTATTAGGTACACCTGTTAAACCGTTTGACGCACATGTCTGATCAGCAACTCGATACATTTAGGTAAGCATACATGGTCAAGATGACCATGGGGAAGAAGGTGGCATGGTTGTTGGTGCCAGACGGGATAGTCTGAGGATTACAGAAACAAGGTTTACAAAGAATAGTTCCAAAGAGAAAGTGTGTGGCGGATCTCTGGGTGAAAGTTTTTGATGCCAGAGGTCAGAGGAGAATGACCAGACTGAACACGGGATGCAAAACCTTGAAACAGATGAGCTGTTGTAGAGGAAGACCACACTGGGTGTCAATCCATCAGCAAAGAACAGCAAACTAAGCCTACAGTTCACACTGGCTCAACTAAATTGCTTGGTAACAAATCTGCAGCAACTGTGTGTTGCTGTCATGTCAATAAGGACCAAAATCACTGAAGAGTCTTTGGTCCATAACGACAAGGTTCCTGCACCTAAGTACCAGGTCCAGCCTGGTATTTATTACTTCAGTGTTATAAATAATATTTAAATAGCTAACTTGCAGTTATAATTGCAGTTGTGATTGATGTAGTAGAGGGGCTCTGGATCATTGATCTTCTAGTGAAAATGTGAAATCTATAATTGTAAACATTTTTGGGCCTCTGTTATACAGAATAATAGGGGAGAGTGGACAGGGAAGCAGGGGGAGTGTTGTGGAAAGGGTCTTGGGTCAGACTCAAACATTTTGCTCTTGCAGCGTAAGGTTGCCCACTCACCTTATGAGCTGAAATGGCTCTCAAATCCTTCACTTTTAATGAGAAAATTGTGTAGATGTGAAAAAAATAATATTCAAATTGTTTTGCACCCAGCAGTGTAATAAATTACTGCAAATGTAATGTGCTAGAAAATACAATAAAATATAATAATATAATAATTTAAAAAATAATGCAATAAATTGTGTGTATAATGTGATAATATAAACACATTTTTGCCTTTCTCAGAATAGAAACTCTGCAACTAAACACAATTTATGGTACTGCTGGTTTCATGTTAATCTCGCTGAAAGTACTGAAATTTCTGGTTAAAGTATTATTTGGGAGGGTAAACTCTCAACTTGAAAATCATAACAGATGACAAGTGGTGATTTATTATTGGGCAAAGATGCATCAAATTTAAATCCCCGTGAGTGGGAAGTTAACTCTTCCACGTCCAGGCTGAGTGGCTGTTGTGTAACAATTGTCCATTATGTCTGATTGGATTTTGGATTAGAAACCACGAGTAGATGACAAAAGCTGCAAAAGGCCAAACAGTCAGTTCTGACTGATCCGATGTTGGTTATCATGTGAGTCATCAGCGATGAATGATTGAATGAAGTGTCGCCTCAGTCTTATCTGATCTTCTGCATTCAAAATGAGTTTCAAAGAAAATTTAGAATTAGGGAAAATATGAAACTTTATACTTAAAGTCAACTTTAAACTTCAAATTATGTCCGCAAAGTTAAACTTTGCCGATATCTGTTCTATCCAATAAGATAAAGTTATCTCACTTCAGTTATTTTTATGCTGCAAAATGAGACTGTCAAGCATACACAGCCACCTGCAATAAATGTTGCCATAAGATCTGCTATCAGTCTGATATCAGTCTGGAACTGAATGGGGTCAAGCTGGCAGTTACATGCAATCTATTTCTGATAATACAGCAATTAACTGTGACAAATTGTCACAAATCTCATATCTGTGATTGTCTACATAGAAATTCACATTTAACAGCAACCTTCCTGTTCTATAGAAATATGACCAGAATACAACCAGCTGGCAGGACGTTTGGTCAGCAGCATTGTCTCAGGTTGGTGGTGCATGAGATCAGCCCTGTTGTTCATCGTATTCCCAGAGCTTTTTAATTTATTTACAGATTTTTTTTTTGTCACTGGATCAATACAATATCACCAGGCAAAATATTGAAATACTATGCTGTGTGTTTTCCCCCCACCTACACCCCTAGTGGTTATTTTGATATAATATAATTTAACAGAGCAAGTGATAACATGAGATGGCAATTAACAGCCATTTACTGTATGATACTATCCTCAGCAACAACTTAGAAGTTTAACCTGTAATTAACCAATTTAAGCAGCCACTAAAAGACTTTAAATTGTCATTCAACACTTGGTGACTTGAAAAAGTAATTTAAGAGTGAATGACATTAAATAGAACTTTAATTTGCCATTTTTCTACTTGAGCCTTCAAAAATCTATAAAAATCGCACCAATCTGATAATTTTTTACTTCATTTTCCAACCAAAGTTCACATTGTTAAGCAAAAGCCAGGCTTTAGATTTTAGGACCATGTGAGTCATGTGCCAAAATGATGAAAATATATATTGCCACTGGGATGATGTTGGGCTAATTAATGGTTCTTGTCTAGTTATAGACTGATATCCAATGGATCTGGCACAAACATTCAAGTCAGGTGTGGATATGTGTCTCCAAAGAAACATTTGAGGGTTCTGCCATGTTCATGTCTATCTGAGGGGTGAGCCTGATGAGTAGTTCCAGCATTTCCTCGGGTAGGATAATAGGAGATGCTATTTTAGAATTTGCTGCAATGACAGGAGGCACTAGCCAGCAGAATGTCAAGAATGGAGCCATCATTAACTTGTAATTCACATTTTGGCCTTTTGGAATGAACGGACTGGCATTTACATAGTGCTTTTCTCATCTTACTGACCACCCAGCTTGAGACTGCAATCCACATTCAGTCACACATTTGCAGAGTGCTTTATTCCCCAAAAAAATCGACCTCTCATGACCAATTTAGAATCACCAGTTAACCCAGCAAACATGAATTTGGACTGTGGGAGGAGGCTGGAATACCCAGAGGAAAACCCACAGAGATACTGGAAGAATGTGCAAAACTCTACAGAGAAAGACACTCAGCCAGGGTTTGAACCAAGAACTGAAAGGACCATGAAGGCTAACAGAGTAATCCTCATGCATTTCTGCAACTAAAAACTAAAATGGGGAAATCTTCATAGTATCTCTCAGTTGGTGGAGCGCCTGAAGTAGTGCTTTCTGTCACAGAGTTGTAGGTGAGAGATTCCCAGGTATGCTAAAGAGTTTAACATGGATAAAAGTGGTGATGAATTTGTCTGCAGCATGTGCTATAAAATAATATGGATTTCTGCTGTGTCTGGAGGAGTTAGTATTAGAGTCTAAATTTCTGGAGAAAATCTATTTGATTAGCTGTGTAATTTGAATGTGTTACGTGTGTAATGCAGTGTATTATGGATAGCATGTATGTAGATTTCATGAATCTCCAAAATGCCCCATTTGAACAAAAAACTATTTTGTTCTTTTTATAATGCAGTGCTTTGTTGCAGAGAATTAAAGAATAAAAGTTTATGGAGAAGTCACTTGGGGTGCTTTTCTGACCTGAATGCGTGAATTCAGTGGTCTCCTATGGTGGCTGTCAAATAACCCAGCAGGCTGGCACATGCCCCCGAATTTCTGCCCATGTGCCTGTGGTTGATTAATGCTCAAAATCTGCACTTTAACCCAACACTCATTCATTTCAAATGCTCATCAGATAGCACAAACAAAAATGTTCTGCACAGGTTTTTACTGTCGGTGCAACTGTTTGATTATCTGAGTCTGAGCACATGAGGAAAGGGGCACAAGCTACACTGCCAAGATCTTAATGTGATTATTTTGTGCAACTGGAAGGAGGAAGAAATACCAGCAAAGAGAAATATTGGCGGCAGGCATTTCTCATGGAATCTGTTTTCTCGGCGTGTATAAATGTAATACATTCCCAATCATATACCGATATTATGAGTAAGTCTCATGACAGTTTATTACATTGTCTATGAAGGTATTGCATTGCTGGTTTCAAATTAATTGCAAGTTTTATTACGTTTTTTTGGAAATTGTTACATTATTAGGTGCTACCAGAATATATACGCATATTCATACCTTTCAAGAAGCAAGCGTGAGATCACTTATATACCAGAATATGACACATCTAACTCTCCCTGTCATTCAGTCATTCAACTGAGCAGGGACCTTTTACACCTTTCAACTGTGACCTTTTAAAAAGGAAACCGTGCCAAAAATAATCAGGCAGCATGGTAATGGATTAGCAAGTGTCATTTTTTTATATATAAATCACCAAGATAGTGTGTGCACAAAGCCACACTCTGAAAATACCCATAATGGTATCATTTTAAAAGATTTAATGGTGAAAATACAATGAGAAAAAAAGGATTTACGAATTGCATCAGTCAGTCAGTTGGCAGTAATTCAGATGTAGGATTTTAACCCCTAACCCCTGTGAGCCACGTGGCTTTTACTTTTCAAGCATTGAGCATTTTCTTTCTTATAATATGAAAAAAAAAACTTTAATTTTTAACAGCAGTTTACTCCTTTAAGTAATCGTGCCATATCTGCTTTTTCTTTGCACACTTGTGTCATATCAAAGAGAAGTGCCGGCTCGTTATACTCTGTTTTCATTTTCAGTCAGATTTCCAAAGAGGAGGAAATGTGATTTCCCTAACCAGTTGTGCACAGCTTGACAACAGCATCAGTCCTGCCCGTGGCGCTGGTTACCTAATTGTTAGTCCTCCAATGGCCACTTGACACTACCTCCAAACGTGATTCAGTCCCTATACACTCCCGTATTAAAATGCCCAACTTTCTACAGCATTAAAAGGGCATGTTTATAGAAGACAAAACCATTCCTCACAGCTTCATAAACATCTATTTGTAGCCATTGAAATGGACCTCTCATCCAATTTTTTGCTCTTGGTGCCTCTTTGGAGCATTTTAATGCAATTATCTGATCTGATTATGTTTCACATAATCTACTAAATAGAAGGTATATTTTGTGCAGACAACCTGCAAAATCTATATTTGCAGCTCGCTAATCAGTTTGGTAGCATTAATTGATAACATGGCCCACCACAAGTTTAAAAATGTATAGTCCAAAAACCAGTGGGTGACATCAGGTGTTAAGTGGCTCTTCCACACTAGTAATAGGGTACCCATTTAAACACAAAGAAATAAAGTATGGATTAGTCATACAGGCCAATTGGTGCATTCCTCTCAATCCACTACGAGGGCCTATTTTATGTCATTTTTGTTCCTTCTGCTTGTAAAGTCATTCTATCCATTGTCAGGTCATGGCTTAGTCTTTTGCTTCTAAAGTATAATTCATGATTTATTGGTGTGGGCTCTTAAGATAGGTGCATAAATGAAAGCATTGGCAGATACATCACCATCCAAGGTCACACACATCTAGCATTTCTCAGCACAGCCGTTTATTACAGAGGGCACTCAGTTGATTAAAATATGATTTAGATGAGGGACATTTAGCTTGGTTCATTATTTCTTTTCAACATAATGGGAGGTATTAAAACATTAAAGTCCTATAGGAAGTGAATGCTTTTATTATGAATTGCTGTACATGCTGTAATGACATAAATTTACTGCATAAAACTTCAATGTTGAGTTGAGGATTGGTTTTTTATCAATTACTTGCATCATTTTGGGTCAGTGTCTTGAAGATGTGACGGGTCAAAGCAAAGTATGTGCTTGTGGATGCGTGTCTCATAAAATCTGATGAAGGTTTCTGCTGAAGTGGAGAGACAGTTTCTGTTCAATATAGGCATGCCATCTTAGATTTTCTCCAACATGTATCCTTCTTCAAGTCTCACAATATCTTTTTTGACATTAAATCAAGAGAAGTCTGTTCCATCACCAGTCGGCTGCTTGATCCTAGAATGATATTTGCTGCAAGTTTCAAGTTAGTGAGACTGTAACTAAAGCTTGAAGTTTATAATTTGACCTAGTGGTTTGTTCAACATAGACTGCTTAGATGCAGAGCGATTATATGCTATAAGGCGATAAAAAGTGTTCTTGAGGCTTTAATCGCTGGTTCAGTATCCATTACTTTAGCACAACAGAGACAACGGGATCCAGCAGTATAAATTAACATCAAAAGCATATGAGCTAATGGGGAAAGGTCTACTGCTAGTCATATGCCAGTATGAAAGTAAAATGACTATCAATTCCTACCTATTTTAATTATTCTACAAGAATCCAGAACATGGTTTCAAGCTAATGTTAAAATTCAGCAAATGTAATGCTACTGGCTCTTTGAATCATTTATTATTGGCATAATTTTTAGGCCTCTTTACAGGACAAAGAGCACATACTTTGCCTTTTATGTAAATTTTGTGGGGTTTATGCATACACTTTAATTCCACCAACTAGGCCATCACTACTTATGGTGCTCATTCAATGAAATATTTCATAGGTCCATATAATATTCATAGTCTTGGCTTTCAAATATATATAAACCGAGCGTTAAAATCATTAATATAGCTCATTGCAGAAAACAAAATGTTCAATTTGGTACAAGTAGCAGGATAAGGGTTGTGAAATTAAACCAGTTATTGTGTGATATTCCAATTCACAGCATCAGGTTTAAAGGGCATGTATCATGCTTTTAAATCCTTCCTTTTCATGTGTAAATCATTCACATGTGGTCTATATAAAGCAGAGCTGTGATGCCTTGGTCTGAATTCCTCGTTATTGGAGCTCCACAGATCCCTCGTTTACCCCAGTTCTGAGGCTTGTCTTAGAGCAACTTATTTTGGTGCGGTCTCTTTAAATGTGAATGTGACATTTCAGGCCCCGCACCCTTCCAGGTCGCAAAGCGTTCAACCCCATTCTGCCATTTTTGTAGTTTGATAGCAGCGACATGATTAGCTACCGGCAGAGAAACAGGAACTTTGGGGGGATGTAAGGACCTGTGTGGGTCAATACACCCAACAACCGAACATTTTGACTTGTCTCCTTGCAACTTTAGCATAACTGAACTTACAAAATCGCTGCGACAAGAAAAATGGCGGATTCACAACATTGCTTAGGTAGAAGTCCATGAAAACTGAACCGACTGAAATATATGACCCAAAAAGAATATAAAGATATCTGCAAAGCACCGGGAGAGAATATGTTTAAAATTTCTGCACTCCTACACACTCAAAGTACACAAAAAAGTTTAGTAAAGAGCTAAAAAAAAGTGGATTTTGCATGATAGCGAGTGCTGAGGAGCATAGTGTGTAAACACTCTGCTCACCTAATGATGACAAAGTTCCTCCTCTGACAATAACATCAGCACAAGAACTGTTCACCGGGAACTTCATGGCATGAATTTGCATGGCCAGGCAACTCTTGTAGGTGTAAGGTGTAGATTGCCCAGTACTTTTGAACATATAGTGTATTTTCTTTAATTAATTGTAACAGTAAAAATAAACCTTAGTCTTATATTGCTTGCCTAGAGTTTTGCTATATGAGATATCTTCTGCAAAAAAGTGTAAATAAGCTTTGGGTTCCAGGTCATCAAGTGGACAATAGATTTTCATGCTTCTATCACTCTATTAAACAGATCCCTTAATTTTTTTTAAAACTGCACCATAGCAATAGCAGTGGAGCTGCAGCATCCTTTTAGAACTACTTTTCTCTTTCAGGGTTGTGATTGGTTCAGTAAACGTGATGATGGGTACATTTCCCTCAAGACAAGACCTTTAATTAACTGTCTGTTGTCATTAACAGGAGCAGCCAAAATTCGCGATGGCTGATGAGAACATGCAAAACTATGGCCTCCATTAGCTGTTCTGATACCATACTTGTGAAATAGTGAATGTAAAAGCAAATTGGAGCATGAAGAAGAAAGAAAGCTGAGCATGCTGATGTCATGCATATTGAACCATTCAGCCTAGCACTATCTTGTCCTTCTTCTTTTTTTTTTTTCTTCTTCTCTTTTATCCAGAACTAATGAATTACCCTTGGAAGTAATTGTCATATCGGTCTCATTAACACTGAGGCTTCTCCTTTCAAGTGCTTTAGCCTTCAGAACTGCTGTCGAATTCAATGCACAAAAGCAGGTAAGAGAAGAAGCATAACATAAAATCTTCATTGCATAGGACATTAAAATGTTAAGTGCAAACAAACATTAAATTGAAGATAAAAATCTTAGTGTTAACCTGCAAGATGCTATTGTTTGTAATTTTTGGTACAGTAGTAAAAGGCACTAATACGTTCAGTGGCACAAAGGTATGCTTTACGTATTCTAAACAGACCGTTACCTGATTGGATGTGATTGCTATTTTACGGAAAACAACTCTCATGATGATCACCTGTGGTTTCAGAACACCACACCTTAGCTACAATTTCCACCACAACAGCTACCACATCACCCCTTCAAAATGCTAATGAACACAAACAGGAGAGGGGCTGGTGCGGGCACAAAGGGTGAAATCATGTTCCGGTTGTTTCGTGTCAGCATGAGCATCTTCCTGGGTCTGACAGATCGGCCAATTAACCTTATTTACCGTGGCTCCCCTCATCCTCTAACGAGCTCCACTGGGCTTCTTCCTAATAACGAGCTGCTGAGATTGGGGACCATTGGTGTGTTGGTTCCAATTGTGTTTGTCCTGTAATTATTAAGGTGACAAGATAGCGACTCGTGCACTATTGTGCTTCCTGAGCGAGGTCGCTCATGCAGTTGTTCATGTTGTTTTTTTAATGATTGGTATGCCCCATGCAGAGGTGCTTGGACTTCCATGTAACCATAGCACTGTGTTTATCTATCCTACACAAGTGACACATAATGGGAGCTTTTTTCATGATCTGTAGAAGCTCTTTGTCCTAATTGTTCTTTATATACCTCGAAATATACACGCACATGCCTCTATCTAAACAGCCAATCACAAGGAAGGCTGACCCGTGTGGTCCAATCCAACAGCTGATGTAGCTCAAAATGCTAACAAAGTTAGTATTTCTGATAGAAACGTGTCAGAATACACAATCACAGTTTATTAAGTATGGGGTCGCAAAGAGGCCGACCAGTCAGGGTGCGCTTGAGTCCTGCCATCCATGCGGATGTTACTTTGACATGTAAATCCTGCTGAAGCACCGCTGCACCATGTAAACCCTTTCATGGAAACAGTATTCCCTGATGGCTGTGGCCTCTTTCAGTAGGATAATGCTCCCTGGCCCAAAGGGAAAATGGTTCAGGAATGGCTTGAGGAGAACAACAATGAGTTTGAGGTGTCGACTTGGCCTCCAAATTCTCCAAATTTCACTCCAGTCGAGCTGGACAGATAAGTCTGAAGGCCCAATCTCACAACTTACAGGAGGTAAAGTAGCTGTTAGCATCTTGGTGTCCAAATTGGACAAAAGAAGGATTTCTGCTGCTACAGAATGAGGTGCTAAAATTTGCCACACACAACATGAAAGCATGGATCCATCCTAGCTTACACCAAGCATTCAGGCTGCTTGTGGTATAATGGTGTTGGGGATCATTCCCTGGCACACTTTGGGCCCCTTAGTACCAACTGAGCAGCAACACCAAGTATTGCTGCTGGGCATGTCCATTCCATTAGGACCACAGTGCACCCATCTTCCGATGGCTGATTGTAACAGCAGGATAATGCATCATGTCAACAATCTTAAATCATCTCCAGCTGGTTTCTTTAACATGACAATGGTTTCACTGTACTCACATGACCACCAAAGCCACCAAATCTCAATCCAATAGAGCACCTTTGGCATGTGGTGGAACATGATATTTGCATTAGGGATGTCCAGCTGACAAATTTGTCTGATTCTATCATGTCAAAACAAAGCAGTCTCTGAGGAATGTGTCCAGCACCCTGTTGAGTTCAGACCATTATGAAATAAGTCAGTTCTGAAGGCAAAGGGGGGTTTGTTGGGGGTCTGCTTAATAAAGTGTTCAGTGAGTGTAGATTCTGCAGAGATATTGCTTCACTGTATTTCCTGCTGGATGAAAGCAATTTCAGAGTCATCTGTGTCTCCTATACAGAAGTACAACTCTAATACGAAGAACAGTAAAGCCTTATATTTTATAATCTTGTTTAAAATCACAACTAAGTGTACTTACCCGTTTGAATAATGCTCTGTTTAAGTAATTGTTTTATATTCCCTCAAGACTCTGTAACACCATCAAGGTATACAAGAAGAAAAAAAACAAGGTTAAAACTTACACACCATAATATTGAATGCAGAATTAATACTTAAGAGCATTAATTTATGAATTCACAAAGACCAGTTTTCCTTTCAGGTATTTGTCTGCTGTGGGATTCAGTCTGTATTGTGTATTATGTATTGTGTTTGCCAAAAGTATGAGTGGCATCCTGTTCATCCTGCCCGGGTTTAATATGATTAACAAATAACAGAATCAACCCTTTTGGGAAGGCTTTCTACAGGTTTAGGAGTGATTATTGGAATTTTTGACCATTCTTCCAGAAGCACATCTGTGAGGTCAGACACAGATGTTTGAAGGCCTGGCTCACAGTCTCTAATTTATCCCAAAGGTGTTCTATCAGGCTGAGGTCAGGCCAGTCAAGTTCTTCCACCTCAAACTGGCTCATCCATGTCTTTATGGACCTGCTTTGTGCACTGCTTCAAAATCATGTGGGAACAGGAAGGAGGCCATAAAAAAAACTGTTTCTGCAAAGTTGGGAGCATCAAATTGTCCCAGATGTTTTGGTATGCCGACCCCCGTTCCTGAAAAACACCCCCACACTGTAATCCCGCCTCCACCAAACTTTACACTTGGCACTGCTGCTGACCCTGCTGTGTCATTTTAATTGGCCTCCCACTTTGTGGCTGGGTCGCTGTCATTCCCAGTCGCTTCCAACTAACAGTTGACTTTGGAATATTTAATAGTGAGGAAATTTCAAGACTGGACATTTTGCACAGGTGGCATCCTATTGCAGTACCATGCTGGGATTCACTGGGTTCCTGAGAGTGCCTCAGTCTTTCACAAATGTTTGTGTATGTAGTCTGCATGCCCAGGTTCTTGATTTAATATACTTGTGGTGGTGGAAGTAATTGGAACACCTCAATTCAATGATTTGGATGGGTGAATACTTTTGGCAGTATAATATGTTTGTATATTTGTGAGCTGAGCTTTTCCCTTGTTTCTGTTCTTGTTTCTGTTCTCATTCACAACTTTGTCTGCAACACATTTTCTTTCCCATTTTTATGTCAAAAGTTCCACCTTGGCACGCAAGGAAAAAAAAAGAAAAAGAAACATCAAGTTTGCTCCGGCCACTTGTGATTCATCTATTCAAGTAATCCTGCCTTTGGAGCAGATATACTCTCCACTTCATGACCTTCACTGGACAAGCATTGGTTTCAGGGCTGTGATTTTCAGGTCCCTACTGTGTTTGGTGTGGATGCCTGTGGAGACACTAATACAACCCATAGTGCACAGCTTTAATATGGTGCTGAAAATCCTCTTCTATTCAACCTTCAGCTTTCTAGAGGCACTTGGACAATCTTTAAGTTGCTACTTTTATGAAGCAAAAGCTATCTGTCATAAAACTACATGCAGACATTGAGACCACTTAACTAAAGGAAGAGACTGCTGCCTATATGTGTATGTGCACATTTTCTCTTTATACCTTTCGTGCGGTTTATTGCCCTAGAAGCCCTTGGGCCTTTTTACTCCTGTATAAAGAGTTGTTTACCAAGTCAATACGCCCAGTTAATGTTAAGTAACAGTAGCCAATATATGGCAGTGATCCATACCAAGTGATGTGATTAAGGAGAGTGTAATGTTTTCATGTCACTGTTTTTATATCTCAGTAAGTGCTATCACTGCAACAATGCAGCTTCACTGCTGCAGCAAGATGTGATTTAAAGTATTCAAGTATTTTAACTGGTTTAACTGATTCTTTTGTCTAGAATATTTATTATTTCTAAGTAGGTAAAAGCTTACATTAGTTTCTAGTTAATCAAATTAAAAACAAAATTGCGGGTCTGTCCCTTTCACCTATTTTCATTCTTCACGAATACCCCAACATCTACAAAGAAATATTCTAGATTGATAGCCCGTTAGGTTTGCATTTGTGCAACATCTTGTCTTAAAGAAAGCTTCGTGCTACCGTTTCAAGGATTAAAAAGCCTACAATACAATACAAAAGCCCTTTGTGTCAGATCAGGAGCCCAAAAAAAATATCATTTCACTGTCATGTTAGAAGTAAATATATATTTGCAAACCACGGCAGAGAGTGCACTATTATCCTGGTAGTGCCACATCTTCAAAAAGGCCAGCGGTTTCCAGGCAATGCGGAGACATCAGAGAAAATGTAGCATGTCATCTTCCCTAATGCAGCGGGAGCTATCTGATAATCAAGCTGGCAAGCTGCACTCACTTTTATTTGAACTGTAAAAGTTGATGAATCAGACTTGGCTGCACACTTACGAGCCCTCTAGCCTTCTCCCCTTTGTCTGTTGCTCGGCCAAGATTTGTGTGCCTCATCCATCCTATTAGGGCACAGTGCCCTCCAATATGCTACCCTTCAACATGTGCATGGAGGAATCAGTTCTAACTATTTGAATCACAAAGAATGGAAATTGTGTTGCGTGTCTTCAGTGCCCTTGAAGCAGACTACAATTTGCTCATAATGGCTATAACATCCCTGTCTGAGCTTGAAAAAATTCAGTCAAAGCCGTGCTTCTGGCTTGGTGCATTTTGCCCACCATGGCAGCTAGGCTTACTTTACTTTATTCCTTTAAGGACGCTCTTCCAATAAATGGAGTTTACTACAAAACACTGAATGAGCCAAGAGGCCATAGATGAGGTAGTGTAGGTGCATATTAATTTGGAAATGTATGAGCCACTTGGTTATATTTTATCCAAATTCAATAATTTTATAAGAGCAGTGACAAAGGGAGCTTTGGGTGTTGGGATTTCCTCAAGGCTTTCTGGGACTAAGAGACTCTACCACTTCTGGAAGTTCTCCTCATCAAGAAAAACCTGTCGAGCCCCCTGATGCCTCCCTGCACAGTTAACACCATGGCTCTTTTCCAGCCCAGCAGAGGGCGCTTATTATGATCGACTCTGATAACAAGAAACAAAGAAGTCCGTACACCAGAGCGCTGCTGGGAAAGATTTTAATCCAAACAGACCTTTAAAACGTGACGTGCCCTTCTTCAGACTTAATGAGGTGATGTAATGCACATGTTTATATATCCGCCCACTCTTAAGGTGGTCATGTGTTTGTGATTACTCAATGCCCAAATAAGGAAAAAAAAAGGTGGGGGGGCACAAAAAAAACCAATCAAGAACAGTCAACATAAATTAGTAAAGCTGAAAATATTAATAAGACTATTCGCATCTTAACATATGTATTAAAAAATGAAAAAGGCCTTGAAAGTTAGGATAAATAAATCTTATTAGAGGCTAAATTACAAGGACAAATAGTATATATAATAAATAAGAGTCAACAAGATAAACATCAGTGTCCAAAAAAAAATGGAATGAAACACATAGAGAAATAATGAAATAATGAAGTGGCAACTTTGATAATAAGGCTTAAATATTCCCTGTCATTCTTTTTACTTTAATAGAAGGAATGATAAAAAAAAAAAAAAACAGTCCTTGACAATCATTACAGTAAAGGTAACAACCTACCAGCCAGCATAGATGCCATTATATCTGCACATTTCAATGAGTAATCTTAAAATTGGACCAGAACCCTGTGAACTTTACAGCGAAACACTCACGGTCATGAGGCAGCAGTGCACCGTTCTCAATAACTGCACTGCGTGGCTTTAGGGTGGAGTATACATATATTGTTTAATAAATGTAGCAGAAGACACAGTCGCTAAGGCTTCGATTGAAACTGTTTCTTTGAGATGTACAACAGTTCGGTATGTCTTTATTGCTCTCCCCCTGCTGGTCATTCTACAGTGGATCAGTGGCAGACTGTGTCATTGTGCTGGCTTTTTTTATTTGTGCCTGAGAATACCACAGTGAACAACAGACTGGTGGCAGAAAAAAAAGAGAAGTTTGCTGCAACATTTTCAAGTCCTGAAAGGTACTTCACCATGCAGAATTATTATTGCAGCACTTTGCATCATATGATATTAAGTCATTATACTCTTGTTGGATCTTGTGTCTAATTAGCCGGTCTCATTCATCCTTTTCATGGGAAAAAAAAGAATGTTTGTCAATTATGGGCTCCGATAGGCCACAGGGAAAAGATGGGAGCAGACTGTGATGGATAAAGGAGACACATTTCGATGTTGTTGTTCCACTTCCTCCTATTACTGGGTCAACACACATAACAGATGACTTGACCTCTTGAACTCTGATAGTCACTTAATTTTGCAGTCTTAAAGCCACAGAAATGTCAGTGATGTGCTGCCAACTTCCTTTTGCAGCCTATACTGTTACACTGATGGATGCTCATATTAAACATGGCCAGCATTTCAGATGGTAAGGTCAGCATACGAACTCACAGAAATTTGATGCTCTGTCTCCCACCAGGCTCTGTATGATGTCAAAGAGAGGCGATATTCTTCAGGAGATTCTCCGCATTTAGAAGCAAACCTTGCCTCCTATCAGCCATCTTGGCAACACTTCCAGGCACTGAATTTGGAAGTTATTTTGAACCTTGGTCTAAATAAATTTTAAGTGATTAGTTCTTAGTATTCAGATACTTTGTATTCCACCCTCTTGTCCAAATACGGTCATTTCTAACACGACAACTCATGTGCTTATGTCCATCTTTTATATACAGCTAGTGGAGTGGCTGCATCAAGGCTCAAGTGTTATTTTGAGCTACGTTGTAACAGAGTCCCAGAAATATATAACAAAGTTGGAAGTGAGCATAATGGGTCACCTTTACATGACAAAAATATGAATTTAACATTGACGCGATCTGCGCTAATTTACAGCTCCTAATTGCAATGCTGCCATGCACGTGATGGCGCAAGTCACAATATTTTACACGAAGCTTCATGTCAGCTGCCGTATATTCAAGCGCATTAGGCAGAGGAAGGATTGAGGTGTCCCCTGTATCAATAACCTTGACTGCTCACTGAATCACAAGGTTGTAGAAATTTCCGAGGCAGTTTGCCATCTTAATAGTCCTGTTTTAAAGGGGGGGGGGCTTGGATGGCCTGCTGTGCTGTGCCTCCATTTCCTTTGTTCTAATTTCTATTTCTGTCCTCTGGACATGATCCTCATTGTCAGTTGCCGGCCTCAGCGATTGAATAGCTTCGTCAAGCCTCCCCAGAGCTCTCTGTTCTACTGCAGTCTTGGCAGGCGGGAGCAGTTGATGTTGCCTATCTGTGTCTCTTTCTGAGATGTATTGGCACTTGTGCTGTTTGGTATTGCATTTCCCAATAGGTGGTTTGATATGTGGAGCATTTACAATTTTCAAGCTGATTAAGTCAATGCCACAATCATTGTTTCACCTAATGTTTGTTTCCTTTCATGATCACAGATTCAGGTGGTCTGTTTTGGAGAGTACAAGGCACAATATGGTGTAATGTTTCCAGGTCTAGTTGTTAATAATCAGTGTTTATTACACTTGAAATAGGAGCTTTTACTGTCCAGCATGTGCTTTTATATTCAAAAGCTTAACTAAATAGAAAACAGTTGCCTGCTTTCCACGAAATTAGTGATTCATATTGAGATTAAAGTATTTCGAGGACAGTCTCACTGCTAGAATCATCACCTCAGGGACTCGTGCTTTTGCTTTGTGCTTCTATCTTAAAGGCTTTTTTCTTAGGCTCTAATTTCCTCAGTGAACGTTCCTCTAGCATACTTACCAGGGGCAGAATATTAATTCTGATATCCACTGTCAAGAGTCTGTGGCATTTAGCCCCTTTTTTTTTTCATCGCTCATCACCCTGGCAATAACAGTAGCGTGCGTGCATGTGCAATGAGACGTTCCCAAAAAAAACAAAAAACAGAGCAGTCGGGGCAGTGGTCAGATGTTTCCCTGTGCCACCGGCATATCTCTTGTGTAGCTCAGCACTATTTCAGAACATGAACTCCCTTTGCCTGTCACTGTTTGTCTGCTTGTGTAAGTGCAGAGGTGGACAGATTGTGCCTGGCCTTGCGTGCCCGTGGCCTTTTGTTTTGAGTCCCTGTGGACTTCCCTCTCGTGACAGGCCCTGTGTTTGGGTGGAAACCCTGCCGAGCACCCTGCTGGCGGGTTAAGTGCTCATGCACATCACCGTGGGGACTGGAGACAGACAGGCGAAGGAGGTGTTTTTCTTTTCTTTTCTTTTTTTCTTTAATGTTTTGTTGTTTGCACAGGATGTCCTTTTGTGTTACTAAAATCAGTATCT
>VUQJ01002340.1:0-12221 GCA_015108635.1 Andinoacara biseriatus | reverse complement strand
CTTTTGTCCCCCCCCCCCCCCCCCTTATTTATTTTTCATTCTGTTCACTGACAGAAAAAAGTGTAGGATATTCCCAAAACTGAGAACTGAGATATGTTCAATTGCAATGTATTTTTTTTTGTTTTGTTTTTTTTGCTGCATTTCACTGTTTTGGTAAGAAAGAAAGAAAACATTGAATTTTTTTTAAGGGTTTATGCTGCAATTTTTATAACAGATTAAACAATTCAAAGAGTGGAATAATCAGACGTCATTATTTAAACATGCTAAAGTGGCAAAACCAGAAATTACAAAGTGTTTTGACCCTTTTGATGAGCTAGTTTTCACACTCAGGCTGTTCATGTATGATGTAGCGCTGGACAAAAAGGGCCAGTATCCGGAAAGATCCGGAACGCTCCATAATGGTCCGTGGCAGATGCAACGTTATGGATCTGCCACGTATCCGTAATGTTTCTGGGGAGAATACAGGAAGATCTGATCTGTCACAGATGTTTAAATGGATATTATCCCGATGTTATATGGATACATAACGGATGTTCATTTCAGTGTCCAAACTTGTCCGTTTATGGAGAAATCTCAAAACGTATCTGTCAAATATCCGGTGCGCATTCGTCGGGATATTGTCTGTATCTGTGATGGATACAGCGGCGTCATACATCGGATAGTACCATATTTTATGCCAGTGTAGGTTGGAGGAAGGAGGGTTTTTATGCAGACTGGCTTTTGCACAGTAGCTTTCTTTCTTTAATATTGCTGCATTAAATTGGCAAATGGGTTATAATGTTTGAGTTTTGTATTTTTTGTATCGTAGAAGTACTCGATGGTGTACTCTGTGTAATACCATCTTGCCTGGAAGTCGTGTTCTAAAGACTCTTCATTGAGATTTGAAACTTAATGTTCTTGAATCGCACGTCCCGGGGTTGTCCTCTGTTCCACTTGACCCGAAAACAAAGATCTAGTTTTCATGTGGGGGAAACAAAATGAAATCAGCTGTAAATCATATGCCCACTTTGCCTTTTGGTCGTCTTCCACCGCTGCTGTTTTGTTCTTCTGCTTGAGGCATTTGCTGAACAAGCAGCTTTCCGTCTGCCAGTTTCTTTGCTGTTGAAAGTCTAAATGCTTCAAAGCAAAAGCTTTCATAAGATAATTCCCAGAGTAAAGATTTAATTAAGTGTGGTCGGCTTGTTTTATGAATCTTCTGTTCCTCAGCACAGTACAATAAAATCAAACTGCCATGATTGAACCGTTCATTCCAGCCAACTTCAACATGCAGTGTCTCTCTTTTGTTTGTTGCCTTTGTGGCTGTAAGTGTTTAATTATATTTATACTTGAGAATTGTGTGCGTTTGACTTTGTGCTTGACATGGGTGAACTTGCGGGGGTGAGAAAAGCTGTATTGGTACATTTGCTTTCTCTTTTTTTCAGGAACAGTGAGAGATAATAGACCTAAAATTGAGTTTTTGTAAGAGCAAAGCCAAAAGTATAGGCTCCACGAAAGTGAACTCTTTTGAGGACATTCTTCATTGCTATTACATGACAATTTGTACCGCGTTTGCAGTGTTTCACCACTGTCATCTGGGCTGGCACTTCCTCTACTATTATGGAAATTCATCTGTGAAAGCTTTAAAAACTTTGTTCCTTGGAGCAAAGTTTTTACTTGCAAACACAGCTTCCTGTCTCTTCTAACAGCAGCTTCCAACACCTGGAAATTATACAAGCAGTGATTGGTTTTGTCAGTTACAAAATGATGACTGTGCGACGTACCTCAGAGGGCATTCAGCCTCCAACGTGCTGAGCCAAGAATAGAAAATAATTCCCATAAATTGGTTTCTGGGGAAAACTGAGGTTTTATCGAAACCTTTCATACAGGACAAGTGGAGCTCAAAGAGCAAAGTAAACAAGGGGGTTTTGTGATTGCATTGAAGATACACAGACATAAAAATCCTGCCACTATTTACTCTGTGATACATGTGACTCGAGGTACTGGGGGAGTTTTCATTTACCTGCAACTCAAATGTGTATTTACCTTCTTTGTTCTGGAAAGGATGTTGGTATGATTGCTTCCCCACTGACCTTATTATAAAGGATGAGAGTCATAGCGAGTGAGATGGAGGGGGCAGAGAAAAGAAATGGGTCGACCGCATTCTTCTCTGCAGGTTCTCCGTCAGGCAGACACAAGAGTGGCGATGTGACTAATGCTGTAAATGTGCTGGCGTGCTTACAATATGGGCTTTTCGAGCGAGCCAAGCCAATCAGCACTTTGCTGCCTCACCTACACATTTCAAAGATTCCTTGTGAGAAGCAATTTAAACTTTTTTCTCACTTTTTCATTTTTTCCCCAGAGTGAAACAAATTGTGTAAGACGGTGATAAAGATACATGGCACTTTGGTGGAGATATTAAATGAGATAGTGGACAAAAGCTGGCTTTGCAATAATGAGTAACATTTTCAAATTAGTCTGGTCAAGTTCAGTTGGCTTATTGCAGATAGATAAGGCAAAAATGTGTGTATATACTTGCTGGGCATGAAGTGTCCAGCAAGTATATATAGTACCTACCTGAGTATTGTTGTTTCAGCAACAATACTCAGGTAGGCCGTCGTGTTTAAATGATGCTCAGCTGCTACTAAGATTAAAACATTGATACAAAATAGGATCGATTCGTGCTTCGATGTTGTTTGCTTAATTCAATTCCGACCCTACTGTCTGAACTTTGCAGCAGAAATCAAGATTCACATTTTTCCAGTGGTCTGTAAGTTTATGTGAATTGTAGCCTCAGCTGTAGGTTCTTTGCTGACGGAGGTGCGGTCTTCTCCTGCTGTAGCCCATCTGCTTCAGAGTTCAACAAGTTGTGCTTTTTACTGTTACCTTTGTATCGATTCAAAACAGTCTGCCCATTCTCCTCTGATCTCTGGCAAAACAAGGCATTTTCACTGGATATTTTCTCCTTTTTGGACCATTCTCTTTGAATCTGAGAAACAGTTGTGTGGGAAAACCTGAGTACTGTAGATCAGCAATTTCTGGAATACTCAGACCATCCCATCTGGCACCAACAACCACATTCAAAGTAACTTAAATCACCTTTCTTCGCCATTCTGATTCTCACCTTGACCTTTATCAGGCTTCTTCGTGTGTAGATACCTAAATGCATTGAGTTGCTGTAAAAAAGGTGAACCTAATAAAGTGACCGGTCAGTAATGCAGATATGCTAATACTGTATAAAATAACAATTGCATAATTGTTGTATTTCTATATGTGTACAGTTGTGGTTACCTCCACCGGCATGTAACTACATTTTGAGTTGATTCATTTAAAATTAAATGAAAAAGATTTTTTTCTTCATGTTAAACCTATTGAGGACATAGTGAGGCTATAATTCCAAATATTTTCCTCACTTTACAATTTTGCCCCTTCTGCTAAAAATGAGAGCAGCAGTTGCAGCTCTGGGCATGGGCAGTAAAGAATGGACAGCACCCTTCAAATGCTCCTCTCAGTGGCGTAATAGCAAGTTTAAGCACACGCCTCCAGTTTAGCTTGTCCCCACTGTCAGATTACATTACATCAACCTGTCCAGGCATGGAGAAACTTTCCTGTCTGGAAAACATTTGTGTCATGTCTTTCACACTGGAGCTTCTAACAGCTAGCATGGAAAACTAGAAGTACATGGTATCTGAAATTCAGAGACCACAAAAACCAAACGAAGAAAAAGAAAAGATCCCGACAAGTCTCTGTAGCTCGAGGTATTTTAGCCTTTTTTTGGTTGTTTTGTGTTGGAACAGGCCAGATGGACAACCTTAAAATACCTTAAATTTAATTACATATATTATTAAAGGTTTAGTGCAGCTTTGTTCAGTATCAGACACGATCAGAAGTGGATCCTTATAGTTAAAGAATAAAAGTTCGATTGATCAATATTTTTGTGGAACTTTTGGCTGGGTCAACCTCGTGCATCGACTTCAACCTCTAATTCATATTTCACATTCTCTTTTTGAAGTGTGTGGCTGGAGCAAGAGAGGATGGGGCTAAAATGCATTATCTATATTAGGTGTGTGCATTTAATTCAGTTTGGCCTTTTAAAGGGGAGGGGGGCTTAGCAGCTGTCTATTTCCAATAGCATTTATTATTTATTCTTCTTTGAGAGCACTAAAGTGTTTTCAGTGACAGGGGGGGGCAATATCTAAATGGGTTTTTTGAGTGCCTGTAACCCCCGTTTTTCCTTTGCACACTTCACAGCATCCTGTCACTGTAGCTTTGTTTAAAAAAGACCCATTGGTCCCTTTGTGACAATTATTGCTCCCTCCATTTACTCCTTGTTAGTCTGTTAGAATCACTGAGTACTGAGCTATGTCAACCTCAACCAACACACTATAATAGGAGTCCTCGTGTATTTCTAAAATTGAACAATAGTTAAAATAGTTAACATTTTAATGTAAGTAAAAGTAGCATTTCCTTCCATCGAGGACGTACATTAAAGTATGTAATTTTGCCCTCTGTGTATACATAAACCCATTAACTTCATCATAGTTGACACATTAAGAGCTAATCAAATGTTTGATATATATTTCTTAAGTAATGTGAAACAACATTAATAATAGACTCATTTCTCAAGCGGGACATCAGAGCTGTGTTAATTAGCAATACATCAACTGTGCAATCAGAAGGGTGTCACATGGCGGGTTGGTGGTTGTGTCATATACTACTGTACAGTAATGTGTTGACTCAAACTACCGTTTAGTTGAAGCCAGTATCTCATTAATATGCAGAAAGTGTTCTTAGACAAAGTGATGCACCTGGTTACGGCAATCGCTCCAATAGTTCCACACTCGCAGCGTCACACGTGGAGGCGTGTGAAGGACTGTGTGCCATCACACAGGATAAACATCATTTCCAACATGCAGATGAATGTTGTGGAGAAAAAAAGACATATTTGAAGTAACCAGTGATTCAAAACAAAACTCAAAGGAAGTGAAACAAGGTGGGGAAGAAAAGCCCCTAAATGGGAAACAGTGCTCTCCGGGCTGACAAATGTGTGACTTATTCCATTCCCTCCCTCCTAACTTCCGAATAAAGACTCTAAAAGAGGTCAGTAATGTTTTGGCATTTAGTAATGCTATAGCATGTTTAAGGATGGGCATTTCAAGCTAAAGTACTATTTTATATTTTCTGGGACCATTCTTTGAAGGTCTTCATTCACCACAAACCACCTAATCTTTGTTTTTTTTGGTTTTTTTTCTTGAACGTTGTCTTAGATTTTGCGTCTCCCGTTCTGGCGTGCTAGCGGCTAATCCGACCATGCTAGAGGCAGCTGGGGTCACATTGTTCTTCTGTTTTTGTTGTTCCGCGCTCTCCTGCAAACGCCTTTTCAGTAAATTACTGCCAACTTCCGGTGTTAGTGATGCATTACATCCTTCCAGGCACGGATAAATACGAACAGTGGAAAAATATGTCTGCGTGAAGCATTTGATGTTTTGGTTATGACTATTAGAATAATCATGATCATCCCCCCCCGGCAGGTGCATCAAGGCACCAACACACCAAAGATCACCTTGTGTGATGCCAGCAGCATATGGCACAACAGCAATATGTGTGCTTTTATTTAAGAGGACTGCAGCGGCAGAAGAGGTCACATTGCCTGTTGAGAATGCATGCACGCTTTACATTTTGAGTCTTGTATACAGTTATTTGTCCACAGGGACATCTCCCTCAAAGTGACAAATTGCAGCAATTACTCTGATGAAGTTCAAGGATGACACCATTATGATGATGTAATAATGAGCCCAGCCCACCTGACAGGTTCTAATAGGAAAGTGCCGAAGGACATTTCAGTGATGAATGAGCACCTTCTTGTGTATTGCTTTTTTTTGTCAAACTCAACTATAACCTGGATCTAAATAAACCTTCCCTCTGGGCTTCAGAAAACCTGTTCCTGGGATGAAAGAACTAGTTCAGTGCGAAATGTAATATCCTGTCAGGAGTTACATTTAGATTTTCAGATTAGATCATTAACTCATATCTGTTAAATTAGATTTGAAGTATTCATTTTGCCTAATATCTGCCCCTTGATATTCTAACAGATAGCCATAATAATACATGGATTTAATAAAGCTGAGCACCGTAATTATGCATCAAGTGTATTCCATGCAAGTGATTATTAATTAATGAAACACATATTTAGAACAATCTAATAAAGTGTTAACTGTGGAATGTTGTGGAAAATAAGCTCTAAGTTGTTACATATTCGTCTTATGATGCAAAGCCATTTTGAGCGCAGTAAAGTTTGAAAATATGCTAATAGCCTCACTGCTTTTACCCATCAAAATCTCTTTTTTTTAAAAGCAGTTTATTTCTCACTCTCCAGATTTGTTTTGATCTTTTGTCTCTTTATTCAGATACAACTGTAAAACAGCTGAAGTGTTAATCTTTCTAAAAACTGCTACATCTCAAATCCATTAGCTTTGGAGTTTGCTGCAGTTATATTAGGGACACTTGAGAACCCCCTGCTGTGTAAGGGCCTGCAGACACAGCTGAGACTGTGAGCAAGGCAGCTGTTGGCCAACCTCCAGACCCCTCACCGCTACTCTAATGGTCCTGTCGGCCACCTTGCCATCACAGCACCGTAAAACAATCTCCCAGGGGAGAAGTGGCCACTGTAATAAGACAGAAATGTGTGTAAATGTTCACAAAAAGGAGCGAGCCGCTGACAGCACATCAAATATAAATGGCCTGTCGACTGCTCAACTAATGTGTTTGTTCATAAGGGAGCACATTAAGACTGGGATGGGATACGCAGGAAGCTGTGCAGTGCCTGAGGATTTGTTTTTTTGTAGATCGAGTAATGATTGGACATTGAAAAGATCATGATGCTGTGCTGCATTGTGGCTTGCATTTCAACTTATATTTAAAAACTTAAATGCATATAATGCTAGACGTTATATTGCATGATACCACAGTGGGCCCCCTCTTATGTAACATTTAAGATCTTCCTACAATGGATGCACAACACTCGATGCCTGACACAACAATTAATATAGTGACAGTGCTGTTGAGTCACCACAAATTTCTTAATATTTTGCTATGGGTGCAGTGATTTAATGAAATGTGTAAACCATCCATGGAATTATAGTGTATGAGGCAAAAACAGAGTCTGAACAATTCTAATGCACTTGAAAGTCAATATTTGGCATCACCACCTTTATTTTTCACAGCCTGAACTCAAGTAGGATTTTCTTTTCATTCCTTAAAGTAGTCTCCAGCAATAGTTCAATGCTCTCCTTCGGCTGCCTTTTGTTGATGATTCCACACCACTTCAGTAATGCTGAGGTCTGAGCTCTGGGGAGGCCAATACATGACTGATTGTCTTCCACTGTATGCTTTTCTATCCAGGTATGCTTTTACTGAATTGGCAGCGTGTTTGGCATCGCTGTCACGCTGAAAAATAAAACTGCTGACGAGCGAACGCCTTTCAGACGGGATTGTACGATGGATCAAAATCCAAACTGTGTTTGTCTGTGTTCATAATTGCATCAGATGACGGAGCCTCCACCAGGTTTTCAGATGGCTGTAGACGCTCACTTCTGCTGCTCTTCTGAGCTCCTCCACACATATTGAAAATAAAACCAAAGTTTTTCAAATTGGAACTCCATTAGATCCGTCGCCACTGATTTTCAGCCTGGTTCTAGTGTAATGTGGCATACAGTACCCTTTCCCTTCCCTTCTTGGCAGCCGCCCTTCCGATTTCTGATTAATCTACGTAAAAAAGTACAGTACATGGTTCAGTACATGTTGAAAAGAACCACCTTTCCTGTTTCTCATGGACCTGTCTTTCAGATACTGTTCATCTATTATAGATAGATTTTTAGTCATACCACTTCTTCTGTCCTCCACTTGTCCAGCTTCCTCAGATTTTTAAAGGATACACCAGGCCAAGTGTTCAGCTTATACCTCTTTGGGGATGTTTTGGTGTGCTGAAGTATTAGGAGTCAAGGCCAAGCCCAACCCCTAAAAAAAAGAGTTCATTCTCAATTTCCAATCACTTCCACTGTGGAATATTCGGTAGTGAGGAAATATCATGACTGGACTTGTTGCACAGGAGGCCTCCTATCAGAGTACCACGCTGGAATTCACTGAGCTCCTCAGAGCGACCCATTCTTTGTGGAAGCAGTCTGCATGCCCAGGTGCTTGGTTTATACACCTGCAGCCATGACAGGGATCAGGTGGTTTGGAGGGGTGACTGATGTCACCTCAGGATAGTTTGCATAGTAAGGTTTAGCAGTATTATAGCATTTTTGGCCATTATAATTTAGTACAGGAGATATTCACATGAAATTCTAAGAGCTGATAAAAACATTTACACCTTGTTTAAAGAAAAACCTGCAACAACATCAAAGTATCAAACTATAATTTGCCTTGCAGCTTTTCTCTCGTACACTCACAGTTTCAATTAGAGATGCACAAACTGACTGACCAGGTACAAGAGCGAGCTGATTTCCAACGTTCTCTGCCGTGACTGGTCAACAGTCCTGGTGCAGGCAAACAGTTAAATGCACACTCATTGTCACTCCTCAGCTCCTCCTGGTTGTGTGTAGAAAAACTTTTGTACTATATTTTACCATATTTGAGTAAAATCAACACTTGATACTTAACGAATCAGGAATAAAAAAAACAGATATGAGTCAATAAAATATTTTGTAATATATTCCATTTTGAACCGAGAGTTAAAAAACGCGCTGGCCAGTGTTAATCAGTCAGAAATGCAGCCTGTCGATCCACTGTTTACCTTAGCCATCAATAAAGCAGGTATCCACGCCTATTTAGTACTGACGAGGCTGTAAACTTTGTGAAAGGAGTCTCATACAGGTCGATGAGTCAGTGAAGCACACGTCTGTCCGATGACGGTGACACTGAGATGAGTTGTTGAGGATATCCTGAACTTTCCAGTAAGCGCTGCTCTTTTAACTGGTGTCGGCCGCTGTTACCCAGTGTTACAGAAACAGACTTGAACACAAATAACCTGTCATATAAGACAGAATATAAAATTTATTCAAGCTGTTTGTCAGAGGACACTCGAGCCTAGCATCAGCTGGCAAAACATTATCTTATAACCAGCTGAATTGATATGGTGAATAATGTCACTAAGGCTCATATGCACCCAATTAAGATCTGCCCAGACCTGATAATTATCTGTTCTAGAACTTGTACTTCCAGGGGATTTGTGCCACCTAAAGATTCTACTGCCAGGAGGGAGAGCACTGGCGGCCGACAGTATTTTTAGAGTTTTATCCCCAGGTGATGTTGGCACAGATAATTTTACAGCTTTAACAGCAATGGGCCTCATTTACTAATATGTGCGTGGAAACATTCTTACTCTGCACAAAAAATGGGTTTGTGCACAAATGTACAATGTACCTCCGTGCGTGCAGTATTTTAGTAAATCAAAGTCATTCTAAGTCAACTGGCTCGTGCGTGCTGCCTGAAATCTGCATACTATCTACATAAAGCTACACCCCTGTTTTAACACGTCTGCTGGAGGTGAAGTGGGGGGAGTGGTGATGATACCATGAGAGGCAGGCCCACAAAATACGAGAACGTCTGACTGGAAAACCTTTAAAACGAGTTTACGAGGTCCAGCTGAAATAATGAGGTGCTGAATATTATTTTCCCCAAAACACTCACTGTGGCTCAATTTAAAAGAAAGCTTGGAATCACAGTTGATAAGGAAAAAAAAAAAGATGACAGACAACAAGAAAAAGAAGAAAACGCAATTGCAAATGCACTTGTAGCTTTAGCAGCAGAGTTGAGTGTGTGGGTTGCACCCATGAAAAACTTGCCAAATCTTCTCTGCCAATGCCAAACAGCTTCTTCTGCTATTGACTCTTGTTTGAGCGTCTGGTACTCCAGGTGCTGACACTCAGTCTTGTCATCACTGGAGGCAGTCTCAATGCAGAGCGGTATCAAGGTGAGATTCTGCAATGGGTGGAAATCCCAGCTCTCCACAGTCTGTGACCGAACATTGTCCTCCATGATGACAACACTGTCCCAAAGAGCGGAGTTCATCAGAGACTTCTGGGAGTGGAGAGGATGGAATGGCCTGCCTGCAGTCCTGAACACTTGTGGGAGTGTTGTTCATACCACAGAAACCAGCACAACTACTGTGTACTGGCTGAGTTGAGTCAAACAAAGCTCATCCGTAAGTTCAATAAAGAAGATCTGTAATCACTTATATATCTGCTTTCTCGCCTGTTTGGCTGCTAGTTTATTCTTCACATCACTTCCACTTTCCCATTCTGTCAAAGTCAAAGCTGACATCATTGCTTTAGTCCAACTCTGGGGATCTTGCCCTGTCAACACCGGGCTTCCGTTCAGCTATGATGGGCCATCAGATTCTAGTTAAATTCTGTATATCAATAAATCAGGTTCAGTTCCTCCTAACGATCTCTCCTTATTGAAACTGAAATGCCATCACACAAAGCTGGTGACCAGCATGAAGAGGAGGTGCCAGTCTGTTGCACCTGTTTACGGTTCTTCCACATGCTTCTGAGGCCCCTGTTTGCGAAATTATTAAAGTCCACATATGTCTTGTTCCTTAAGGCTTCAATAATCTGATCCAATGAACGACAGCAAACAAAAGTCCATAGCAGAACAAGCTGTCTGGCATCAGCAGAGAAGTTTTTCCTGCTCAACTCTGCTGCTCAACCCACAAATGCATTTCCCTTTACGACTGTGGCTCCATTTAAGGGCAAATAAACAGGCTTTCCAACGGTATAAAATTTATTGCCAAGAAGCATCGTTACAACAGAGAAATAAGCAACCAAACACAAATTTCCTTACTTTTGTGCTAAGTTTATTTCCCTTTCTGCTTTTGGGCTCAGCCTGTAACATACATAATGAATGCTTTGCTTAGACGCCAAAGTGGAAGAATATGCATTATTTGTTGTCATTGAGATATATGAAGAAAAAATACATATACATATAAAGCAGAACTTGTCCTTCTTTATATTGCATGCTGCACACAGCATTATGCTCACATTTCCCTTAGAAAACAATTGTTCTGTCAGCAAAAATGCTTCTCACACCTCATTGCTTCCATCTGTATGCAGACTTTGGCAGTTTGCTTAACATACACATGCCAGATGCAGGCATTATTGCTGGACTGCTACTCCACCTGTTCATGGAATTGGTGGGAAATCTCTCCCTTCTGATATTTGAGATTTTGTATGCACAACACAGATACAAAGTGAAGGTGGCAGAGTGGATCTGTAATGTGTTTTTAGTCACGATGCGTGCCAGTGTCATTTACCCACGACTATTACGATTAATGAAAATAAACTGCAGTGAGTTTCTGCAAAAATATTTTTTTTAAATTACCACCCATCCAATAAAAAAAAAGAGAAAATCAGAATTTTTTTTAATGTTGAGCACACACATGCACGCACAAAAACATGCATACGGCATTGTGTAGCTGACTTCTAGCTGAGACATATTTTCATATACACCAATATCGATTGATAATTCGCAGCCTCGCTGTTTGTCTGATTCAAAGATGTTGGTCTAAAACATCCTGGGAAAGTAAAAGTGCTTCAGACCTGTTTATTTGTGCAGCTTTGCAGTCTGTGCAGTCCAGAATGAGAAGGGGAAAAAAAAAACTGCCCCTTACATGAGCACCGCAGCACCACGGGGGCTCTGCTTGATAACGGCGAGTCTGATAATGCCGTGATAATCATCGGCTGCTTAGACATGATAAACAGCATATATTTATAATGCAACATTGGTCGTTTTTCTTTGTCAGGCTGTATTGAACAGAGTACGCACTATATTTTGAACACTAAATGAACTTACTTGAAATTTTTTGTGGCTGAATCTGTTTAGGAAGGGTGATAACTTTATAATAAAGATCTCCCCTGTACTTTAATGAAAAGGCCCCATTATTATACACTGAATCTAAATGATATGATAAGCACAACTAAATGCTTGACAGGTGGTATGTCTCTTCTAATTGGAGGTATTTAAAGATGTGACTCTTTATCTTCTGCTAGTGATTACAAGCATGCTCTGCCCTAATCCACTGACTTTAAAATATCGCTTTAAGACGGTGAGAAGATGAATGTTTATTGCCAGTAATAGCTGACGGTGATATATGAGCGCTGCTGTTTCTTTGGTTTCCCAAAACCTTGCATGCAAACCACCATTCACCATGTTGGTGAGACCACACACTCCTCTTGATATATATA
>VUQJ01002336.1:2994-22076 GCA_015108635.1 Andinoacara biseriatus | reverse complement strand
AGAGAGGAAAAAGGGGGGGGGGGGGGGAAAGGGGGGGGGGGGGGGCAGCGAGGAGGCACTGGATGTATGCCTAAGGCCACCTGAGCTCCAGATAAAGTAGGTTACAATGTTACAGTAATCACCCTAATTCCAGCACCATTCATTGTTTGTCTGTGGCATCACTTAATGGAGACATCCCTGTTGCTCACTAAAAGATGTTACTCTGTTCTGGCAAGCATTTACATTTCTTGTATTTTCTCTCCTATTCGCCAGCCATAATCTTCAGGCTTATATCTAAATACACTTCAGTGCTGAAATCAATGCCACTGTATGCCATTTTTCCTAAATTTCCTCCCATGTACCCTGGAGCTCACATTTTCTTTACAGCTTTTCCAATTTAGGGTTGTGGAGGGAAGGTGAGTGTACAGTATGTGTGTGTGTGTGTCCTTTCATGGGACAAGGGGCAGGCTACACCCTGGACAGAGAAAGACAGTCATTCACACTCATATTCACACCTGTAGTCTTGAGCAAAAGTCCTGAGTGACCATTCATTTCCTTACATTTTCCTAGGAAAATGCAAAAAAAAAAGTGCAGCAATTTATTGAAATGTGCACATTCAATTCAGTTCAATTCAATTTCATTTATATAGCGCCAAATTACAACAAACAACACTTTAAGGTGCTTTATATTGTGAGGTAAAGACCCTACAATAATTACAGAGAAAACCAAACAGTCAAAACAACGGCCTATGAGCAAGCAGTTGGCAACAGTGGGAAGGAAAAACTCTCTTTTAACAGGAAGAACCCTCCAGCAGAACCAGACTCAGGGAGTGAGTCATCTGTACACATACATGGAAATACAGTATATAAGACAAAAAAAGATTTTGTACAATTCCAATGAGCTTAAAAGTCAATATTTGGTATGACCACCTTTATTCTTTAGTTCTTTAATCTAGTCTTCAGGAATCGTTCTCCAGGCTTCTTCTTTGGATGTTGGTTTTTTTTTGGTTCTCTGTCAAGATGATCCCAACTGCTTCAATATGTTGAGGGCCGGGGTCTGGGAGTTTCTTTTGTGGCTTTTACTATCCAAGTATGTTTTTACTGTGTGTTTGGGATCATTGTCATGCTGAGAAATGAAGCTGTTGACAATCAGGTGCTTTTCAGATGGTATTGGATGGTGAATCAACATCTGTGTTCTGTGTTCATACTTCCATCAATTTTAAAACACCACTGGCTTGCAGCCCCAAACCATGACAGAGCCTTTTTTCCCTGTTTCCCTTACTGTTCATAGGGACACTCTGCACACCAGATATGTCAGATTTTCTGCTAATAGCTCTTGGGGAATCACCTTTTTGATGGAAAAATACTATTTCATGTCTGTCAAACTGTGTTATCTTTGACTCAACTAAAGAAATGGAAACAAATTGTTGTGGTAGGCTGATGGTAACAAAGTGCTTAAAGATACAATTTAAAATGGGTTCTTTGCTAAGTTGCCTGTTATGTGTAAACTGGTTCATTTCTTGAGTTGTAAAATGTAGAGTGGCTTAACAAATAAAACAACAAACCTCTGAAAAAGATCAGGTACCAGGACTGGACTGAAAATGGGTGAAAAAGGAGCCAATGTCTAAAGAAAACACTTATAAAATATATATAAAATATTCTTCAAAACTCCTTGGAAGCAAAAGGTAATTACTCAATGGGTGGCTCAAGAATTTTGCACAGCGCTCCAAGTTCAAATCACCAGTTAACCAAACATGAATGTCTTTGCAGGCAGAGTACCCCAAGAAAACCCACACACACACAGAAAGAACATGAAAGAACATATTCTTTCACTTAAATCTAGATTAAATACACAAACAAAATAAGGCATTTTGTTCATAACACATTTAGGTAAAGCAAATGTAATTATAGAAAAGTGCGCTTGGTTGCCGTGTCTTTTTTTATCTGTTTGCATATATGTGTTATTGTTTCTGGAAATCACATTGCTACTAGAGGGGAAAAAAATCAGTTTGAACCATGTAAACTAAAAATACGCAGCTTTATGAATCATTTAAAACCATACTGTACAGTCACATTGTAGCCATGAGTCCTCCTCCTCTGACACAAACCAACATTGCTGCTGTCCTCTCACTTTCCTTTCACCTCCCACATACAAGCCACCATCTTTCAAACATTAACTCTCTACATGTTTTCTACTAACCGCATGTATCACTGTCGATCACATTCTCAACTGTGAAGGTCTTTCAAGGCCAAAAAAATAAATAAAAGAATGTATAAAAAAACGTAGGGATACATACTGTAAGCACTCCTTTGTGTATTAAAGTTTGTTCTCTTTTTGTCGCATCTGGAGCAGAATTGTTTTTCCTTATGTTCTCCTCACTCGCTCCAACTCCTCGATACATCTTTGCTGACTTTGCATTACTAAGAAGAGTAACTGGGCCAAGTCCAGTACTCTTGTACAGTACTGTGCAAAAGTCTTGAGCTAACCCTCATTTCTTTATATTTTGCTAAGGAAATGGGAATGCAGATGCATAGATTGCTTCAATAATGTTGAGGTATGTTAGTGCTCCATCGTGTGGTTTTCTATCCAGGTATGCTTTAGCAGTGTGTTTGGTATAACTGTCATGCTGAGATGCCAATCAGATGCTTTCCAGAAGGTACTGCATGGTGGCTCAAACTCTGATTGTACTTTCCTGCATTCGTAAGCCCATCAATTTTGACAAGCTCCCCAACACCAATGAGTGAAAAAGCAGCCAATGTCCAAAGAAAAACTTTGAAAGACCTTCAGAAGTGATCCTGGAGAACTATGTGACCATAAGAAAGAACAAATGCCTGATTAGGTAAGCAGGTCAAACCTCCTGGAACATAATTAACAATGAAATGGTCCTAAAATCAATAGAGAGCCACATTGATTCATTGGGCCCCATGTTTCTTCTCTTATGACTTACCCAGGCAAACTGATTAATTTAAATACTCCACTAGACAACTAATATCTTAAAGTACAGCCTTATAAAACAATTTATAAATCAAAAGTTCATATTTGTAACTTCTTAAGTTCTTCTTTAATCATTTAGCAAAGGAGCAAACAAACCAACATGTTTCCATGTTATGTACTGTGACATCCTTAAGGCTGCAGCTCCAACACACTTTAATTCACTTTTTTCCCCTCTAATGTTGTCTACAACTGTGAAGCTCAATTGATGCTGAAATCAGTCACGATTGTTGAAAAAAAAAAGAGAAGCTATTTGTGTTTGCATGTGGATATATACTCATGCGTGCTTGTGTACATGTCTACATACATGTGTCTATACATCCATTTGCCTCTGCTCGCATGTTGTGCCTACCAGTGGGTCCATCTGAGAGAAAATGTTTCTATGTATAAAACAAGGAGCGATCTCAGCAGTGGGGCTATTTAATGCCCATCAAAGCTTGAACACTGAGTGGAGGTGGGGGGTGGGGATAAACAGGAGGAGCTGCAGAGTAAGGCAGCAACCTGTGTATGGGAGCAATATAAAAGCTGGCACCTAGCAAAGGGGTGAGATAAAACAGTCAATGGGAGCACCTGGAAGTGCACTTTCATCCAGTCAGTCAGTTGTAAATGTAACATATACTCCTTAGGTGTAAAAAGAAAAACAAACTCCTTTTACTACATAATTTAACAACGGAAATCAAAACAAGAGAATATGAGAAGCTCTTGGTATTCTGGATGCTCTGTGAGAAATCTGTGATGCACGTAAATCTGCATTAAGATACAGATTCAAAATGCAAATGGCCAACAATTAGCTTCATTCTCACAGTGACAAGCTGGGAATGTACACGTACACATGCAGGGGTGTCGTTGGTGCACATTGCTCACAAAGGGCAAGTCAGATGCATGTGTTAAAATCTCCACTGTGTGCATGTTACTGGCACAGCAGAACAGCTGCAGAAGGACACAACTGGGCACAACGCTGTTGTGCGTCTGCAGTGACTCAGACTGCCTGCGTAGGCAAAGAAACTCATCATTCAGGCCTGAATCATTCTGCCAAAGTCTCTGATATAGTTGTTGTCAAGTGGCCTTCTTGTTCGGTGTTAGTGCTTTCCAAAGTATCTCAGGGAAAGAAAGGCAATTTGCACAAAACATGATCCATATCACTACAGAGCCTCTATTGGTGAGTCGGGTAATTTTCTCATCTATTGTTCTATAATCTTTCCCTTTGCCATATCGAACCAAGCTGATATCCATCATCCTAAAGCAGCGCCCCACCTGCCCCTCATACAGGCACAAATCAATTTCCCTTCAATTTTCAGAGGTGCTGACTGCAGATATTTCATGCCTCTGTCAAAAACTAGTCTTGAGGGGCTTTTTGCAATACATTATGATATTGTTGGAGGTATCTGCAGCAACTTGAAGTGCAAGCTAAGGACAGACTGGCGATGAAATCCTCTCAAAGATTGTTTTGTTTTCTACAAGGTGTGATTAATGAGCTGAAAGGGATTTTTTGTTAGTTTGCAATATTTTTTGTTTCTGGAAACAGACATCTTGTACAATTTTATAACAGGCTGTTCATAGAAGATGATTTCTGGATTAATTTTGATGCCTTGGGTTTGGCATTTTGGATGTTCCCATCATTTTAAAACCAGACAAGGAGGGTTTGGTCTGACAGAAAAACCAGGAACAGCGAAGGCTAACACCGTATGACTCATCAGTTACAAGGTGGCCCTCTATCATACCCTACTTTATTGTCTATTTCCTGTAACAGGAACAGAAACTTGCAACTGAGACCCTAAAATCATGGGGAAAGTGTCCACTAAGGTCATAAATCAAGTAAGGAAGGCATGCTTTCCCTTCTTCCATAAATTTTTAGAAATGTGGACATCTTTTTGCAACCAGATTCATCTCTGCCAATAGCGAAAACAGACTGGCTTCACTGTTCAGACACCAGCAGAAAGCAGATTACACATGCCCACTGTTTCAGAACACTGCAAATTTGTTTGGAGTTCTTTATTTGAGATGAACAAAATCAATCCTTTTTTTTCAAAGTGTGCAAGAAGAGATCGCTCGGTTTTAATTTCCCCAAACCTCAATTGTGGACCAAGATGACTCAGAGCCTGGGGGCAAAACAAAGCAAACACCGAATGAGATTTTTTCAATGAGTCCACATTTTCCTTCAGCAAAGACTGTACCCACACAGGGAGGTACACATGCGTGCACGTATGCGTGGACATACACGCACTAAGGCTGCTGAGTTGTGATGGTTTTGTATGATCCGTTTTAAAATTCTGCACCATGATCATGATTAGAATAAAAAAGGTCTCTTTGGCTTTTCTGTCATCAAAAGATTCGGATCTCATTGAAATGCACCATCAAATAACATTTTACTACATTATGTAAAAAATATTTCAGCAACAGCCAGAAGGGACGCATAATACAGTTTCAATTATGAGCTGATGAATGTGGTAATCTTTTTTATTTGGTTTCCAAATAACAAATTGTGCAAACAATTTTACAACAATTTTATTGTTCATTAAGCGTTAATATATGAAAGTTGGTGAGCTGTACTTTAATAAAACCAATGAATGAAGCGTAAACTGCGTGTCACATTGCTTATTAATTTTGGTGATTTAGGAAATGTACAAAGTTGTTCTATTTTATTCTAATTTGCTGCTGAGTCTCTTTTACACTGCTGGAAATGCAGCTACTAGAAGACAGAATCCACACCAAGAATACCTGTTCAGTCGCTTCAGTTTCTCTTTGATCTGCTGAGAAACTCAAGTAATTTCAACATCTCCTCCATCAGGCTGTGGATCAGTAACCTCAAATGCTTAAAATGTTACTGCTCTGTGCACTTTTCTGCGAAAGAAAAGTCACGTGACCTGTTAAATGCCCCTTCTAGATTGGTTAGATAATGCCAACAGGACCCCTTTAATGTCAACATGCAGGAGAAACCTCGGTTAAGTTAGCGAGTAGCTTGGTGTGACCGTTTATCTTGATAGCCAATGTTGCAGTAAATGAATGTGTTAGGATAAACAGATAAGGATAAGGATGATGGATTCAGACCAGATCAGGGCTGGATCCAGTTCAGCTCCATTAATTTCCCAGCTCAGCCCATCTGAATCCGTTTTGGATCCATTCATGTCAGCTTATTTTGTCCCAGCATTGATCTGTATTCCCTATTTAAAATGTCTCATCCTTCCAAAACTATGCCAAAATATCTCAAATCAGCTCTGTAAAAGCTTAGACCTTTGTAATATGTTTGCCTTCATTGATAAAACTTCACATTCATAAAAGAGAAAGCTGCCCTGCATTTTTTTTTTTCAAGTTAAATGTGAAAGTATTTAACTCGTAGTACTAACAGTAACTCAGTAAAACATCCCAGATGTGGCTGTCACGAAGCCATCAACTATCAATGGAGGTTGAGATCATATAATTGCTTACACTGTATATCTCTTTAAGCATTTTTATCCAGTAATGGCAGAAATAATGACTTTCACAATTTTTAAAAAAAGCGAGGTTCTTATATTACATAAATAATACAACACCATTCTGTTCCTCCAATCTTTTCTCCTTGTTTGTTTGTCTTCTGTCTTAGTGTCAGGTTTGTACGGTTGAGTTTTTTCCTGTTTTATTTTGATGGTCTGCTGCCACTTGTGCTTTGAACTTAGTTCTACTTCCCTTGTCTCATCCTCTGTGATTAGTCTCAACTGTGTTATTGATTTGCTGACCTTGTACTTTACTGAAGATTTATATCTCTGTGTGCCTGGATTAATTTTGTGAGGAAGGATCTGTAAGGTGTTTTTTCCCCGATGTTAACTCCAAGAGAATCTTTTGCACAGGTTAAAGCTCTCATCTTTGGATGGGAATGCTTCATGTGCTTTAACATGAACAGCTGGCCCAAAAATCTGGATGATAAAAAACCTAATGCAGGATTAATGTGTCAGACTAAATTAGCATACATATGAAACGTTATTTGTTGGCTAAACTCGAATATGTTGTTCTGAATTTTTGTACTTCACAGGCTTTTAAAAATTACAGCCACAGCAGATTCCCATTGGATTAAAATTAGGATGCCACTTGTAACATTCCCATTATCAGACTCGGAGAAACGCTAATCCTGTTTAAACAGGGATTAGCATGCATTTCCGCCTGAAGTTCTCTGCAACAAAATGAGGAATTAATGAGCTTCTCAAAAAATAACAAACTTTTGCACTATAACAAATAACATTTGGGACATCCAGGGCACTGATGTCCATCTTTACACATAAATCTTGATTCAAGCATTCAGTCAAATACATCCATACCCACCAGAGTGCACCCATACTGTACAGATGAGCCTAAAAGCTGTGATGGCTGCTATCAGTGAATCAAGACATCCTGTTAACAGTTCACCTCCATAAGCAGAGGGGCATATTTTTGTTTCTTTTTCTATGGCCTGCAGTGCTATTTCTGCATTGTCCTGGCATGAGTTGCCAAGATTTGGGGTTCTCAGCTGTAGAGATGTCTGCTTTCACTTGAATATAATGGAACCAGATGGCACTTGCCTTGTGGCAAGCATCAAAAAAATCATTTGAAAGCCTCACAGAAATCATAGATGGAATCTTTCTTCTGCAGAGTGATACAGTTTGTGTGAACACTACACTCAGGAAATATTTGACTATGGAGTGAACCCTTTAATACAGGGTAACAGTAATGAGTTTGCAATGTGCATCATTAAAATGTACAAGTTATAAGGAGAATGCCGGATCGGTGTCCTTTAAATAAAACTCAACATATCTGACGTACAAAAATACACCTGCTATTGCCACCTGAACAGCATTTCTGTTGTTGTGATGAGCACCACAAGGTCGATCTGTTTCTCTGCATTGAGACTCATTGCTGAGCAGCAGAGGACCAACCAGCGACAGAAATATGAGAACAAACGAGCCACCTCACATATACTGTATCTAAATGATCCTGTCACCAGAAGATTTGTAGATCAAGTCCCTTAAGCATGCGAGTGAAGAACTGTAACGAGTGCACACCATCTCATCTGTCTCACTGCCAGCTGCAGAATTATAAAATCAAAATTAAATTAAAAATTAAATATGTTTTCCTTTCAACTGTAGACACCCCATCTAAAATTTACAAAGGAAAACTCACTATTAGGCAATCACAAGAGGCTGTTTTTGTTGTGTTGTTTGTTCAACTAATCTTTGTGGGTTGATTTATAAAATAATTAGGACCCCAATCAGTAAAGGAGATTAATGCATGGACACACGAGCCTGTTTCTATTATAACGCTGAGGGTCATAGTCAAACAGCCTGATGTAATCTCCTATTCAAGCGGTCTAATTTATTAAGCCTATAGCAGGGAAACAATGTGGAGCCAATGAATGTCAAACAATTTGTCTAGACCTTTATTAATTATTTAAACATAAGGATTTCTTTCATCTACTGGGTCATGATACTTACATTATAGAAGCAGGATGTCAAACTGCCATGCCACTGAATGAGCAGAAGGAAGAAACCTTAATGTGTCTTTAAAAAGGACAATAATAAATAATGTGTCAGGGAAGAAATGGAGGCATAGCATGCAAAACAGATTACTTAGGTATGCTGATGACTGTGTCTTGCTCGAAAACAAAGTTCATCATTCCAGTGGAGCAACTACTGCAGTATAAATAGATGTTTTTATTGTTAGTTTTTATTATTGTGCTGAATTGGAGAAACACAAGAATTCTTTACAGGTGCTTAAGGCCCTAATACATCAAATTAATAAATGAGAGGCACTATCAATATTAATGGGATCATATATATGGATCATATAAAATTGGGGTTCAGCCATTATAACTGTATGTGTGTCTATATTATTTGGTGTAGCACCAATAGCCTTGGGTGGCATTGTGGTCCAGAGGTTAGCAGTCAAAAAATTAGGAGATCCGCACACCCTTAAGCTCCTTGACAAGTTTTTTTAATCTATACAGTTACGCCACAGCGCCCTTCTTCAGAGTGGATTAAGTCTGAAGAAGGGCGCTGTAGCCCGAAATGTAACTGTTTACTTTCTTTGGCTCCAGCACCCCGTTTATTTATTCTTTTTGGATGTGCGTGTTTGTTCTTTAATCCAGAGCTTAGCAGTAACATCTCACACTCAGATGTTTCTGGATTTAAACCTGCTCATTAGCTGGGTCCATTTTGTGTAGAGTTTTGTTTAGAGTCTCTCTGCATGTGCTGATTCTAAAGTGGCCGTAGGTGTCTGTCTCTTTGTGTTACCCCTGTGATGGACTGGCAAGCTGCCCAGGGTGTAGCCAGCCTCTCACCCAATGACAGCTTGGATAGGCTCCAACTCCCTCGACTACCCTATGAGGAGTAAAGCTGGTAAAGCTAATTGTATGGTTTCATCACTATTCACAGTATAACTTAAACAACACTTGACCCTTTATAAACACTACATTCTCTATAATGATAAACATCTGCAGTGCTATTTTTAAATGGCTCCCTGGAAGTCAAATTTTGACTTGCATTTCTGCATCTGTGATGCACGCTGGACCTTCTCCACAATTTCATTCAAGAATGAGAAGAGCCAAATCTGGCAAATGAAATTAAACTTTTCAGTGCACTTTGAGCAAGCACCATGGCATGCACAACAGTTACGCTGAATCTCCTCACTGAGGAGATTTCAGTAGAAATTTGCACTGACAGTCCAACCCTGGGGAACTGTGAACCACCTGGTCCTGCACCTGACCTGGTGCGCCACTGGGGCCAACTCTCATTAGAGGTGATGATCCTAGACAAGAAAGTATCAAGGAAGCACTCTGAAGATAACTGCAGCTCTGAAAAGTGGTCCAGAGGTGCACAAAAAGATGAGTTTGAAGGGGATAGAAGCAAACAGTTTTATCCTCACACATGATGGACCACAGGTGGGTGTACAGAAAACAATTAGAGCTCACATTTTTTAGGCAGAGGTTACCATGCAGGTGTGTTATTACTCTAACCTGCACGTGCATATCAAACTAAAGAGTTTCCAGAATTCAGCTGAAGCTCCAAATGTCTCAAACAATGTAACTAGCTGTTTATTTGCCTGACCCAGAACAGAGAGAACCATGAGAAAAAAAATATAATTGCTGTATCTTGGGGTAAACATAGGTGGTAGATAATTAGACCTGAGCTCCCCCCTCTCTACTTTCCTGGGGGGTGGGGTGGGGTGGGGGTAACAATTGTCTGTACTCTTTCCCTAAAGACACGTTGAGGCTGTTGCTGTTGAATCAAGCACATGCAAGCAAGGTTTTACCATGATTAAAGGAGAATGTATTCAGTTTAATAGGCTGTGATAACCCTCAGGGGTTTCATCATGGGTAAAGCTGTAACTAAAGTGGAACAACATACACAATCAAACACAATCAAAATACACTGACAAGCAAAAACTGCCATCTGCAAATGCAAAGACACAATTGTAGTCATGCAAACACTATTATCGGCAACATGTTGAATAAGCACACATAAGCATCTGCTTGTACTAAACAGACAAAATTTAGTGAGTCAAAAATCTACAAAGGCAAAATTCTCTTTTACAAGCATTCACAAGATAGTGCTGACATTCACCCACCCACAAGTTCAGAGACTTGAATTGAAATTTACTCATGGGATGTGGAGAAAAGTCAAAGCCAGTGCATTTTCTGGCCATCAGAGTGTACTGGGGAGCTGGAGTGTGTGGGGGACACAATCAGTAAGTCTTACAGAAATGCTAACCAGAAATGCTTTGATGGATTTTCTCTGAATTATCACTTTATAGACTTGACTGAACACACAGACACGCATGAACTCACGCCACCAGCACGAGTACAGGTGCAGACGCATGTACAAGTCTGCACACACATACTGCACTATGAGCGTCTTAATAAATGTCGTTAAGCTGCTGTGGAGCATAAAAGGCGTAATATACTTTCTCAGGCTTTTCCAAGAAAGAGTCAAGCCTGGCTGATTGTGCATACAGCACATTATTATTACTTACTGCTGTTTTAAAGCTGTTATCACTGGGTATTTATAGTGCTAATAGAAACAAAACTCAAATGAGCTATGACTCTTAATTGGACGTTTTTTTTTTAATCATATAAAAAGGGTTGGTGGAAATGTCTTCTCTCAGTAAAACCGAGGCTCTATAAGTCAACACTATCCATCAGGAAACAGAAAAAGATTTTTGTGATTATTGTCATCATTCTAAACCTCTCTGACAACATTTATACTAAATGTATAGATAGCTGTATAATTTTTGTTGTATTTGTGTGTAATGTATCTGTGACTTTGTTCTATTATTAATTTATAACATCCTATATTGTACACTGAACAGTGTCCAAGGAGACTGTCTGACATTTAGACTGCTTCACCAATCATAGCAGTTAAATTCAGCCTCGAAGTCCCGGCTGCTGCGGGGGATCTGAGCCCCATGAGGGATCAACAAATTTGTCTTCAGCTCTTTAATTCAGTTCTCGACAAAGTAAGTTGGATATACAATATGTTTACAGATCAAACAATGTGAGGAAAGTTGAAAAACCACTAAACTGACATAGAAAAAAAGATACACCCGGTACTGTTTGTTTTACAGTGTAACTGAAACAGACCAAAAGTAATCATTACTGGACACAATAGTGGTATCTTCTAAAGTAACTGTCAGTCAGTCTAGCACGCAGGTGAATTAGTTCATGTAGATTCTGCAGCAGAAAAGGAATTATGATATTTTGTAGATTGCATATGACAGTGACATCATATACAATAGTCAGAGTGAGGCTGTGAAACACACTCAGACTCATTAACAGATAACAGAGAGACTTTTAATATAAGTCATAGCATTAGAAGAATTAATTTGTCTCATCACGGTGTCACATTTCATAGGAATCAAGAACGTTTTATGGGGGTTTGCTAATAATATTTTATACTTGATAAAATGACAATTTTATTACCTCCCTTCTGGGTTCAGAGAGGTTTAGATTGTCTGCAAAAAATGTTTTAAATGTAACACTTTTTATCCTTGCAAATCAGTTGCCAGGTTTCCTAAGAAAATCTTGTATCCATCCACATCATTCACAGCATCACTGCTCTCTGAGCCAGCAGCAGCCAACACTGCAGCAGCCCCACTCTCAGGTAACACCCAGCAAAAAAACCTTTACATTTATGTTTGCCTTGTTTGAGGTTTTCATATTTTATCTATATAATAAAAAATATTATCTCACATTTTGGAACATGTGAATAAAACAGATCAACAACAGTTGCCTCAAGGCACTTTATATAGATATATAAAAACCCCACAATAATACAGAGAACACCCCAACAATCAGACAACCACCTATGAGCAAGCATTGGCGAGAGTGGGAAAGAAAAACCAGACTCAGGGAGGTGCAGCCATCTGACATGGCCAGTTGGGGGTGAGGGGAGGGAAACAGAACAAAAGACATGCTGTGGAAGAGAGACAGAAATTAACTAAGGATTAAATGCACATAGAGACTGAAAAGAGGTGCGTAAAGAAGAAATGCTCAATGCATCATGGAAAGCCTCCCAGCAGCCTAGGCCTATTGTGGCAGGTATCATCTGCATAGCGATTTAGTTAAATTTTATTTATGTAGCGCCAAATTACTGCAAACAGTCACGTCAAGGAGGAAATGAAAATGTATGCAATCTAATAATACTGCCTAAAGGAAGCATATAAAGCTTACAGTATCTGGTTTCCCTAATTTCCTTTGGGATCAATAAGGTATCTATCTATTCCCGTGGATTTCCCAGGCAATCTCCCATCCAAGTACTAACCAGGCCCAACCCTGCTTAGTTCCCAAAAGCAGATTGGGCATGCTCTGGGTGGTATGGCCATATAAGCAATAAAAGGCAGAAGCTCCACAGCTTCCTGTCACATTACTCACACACCACTTAGGGTTTAGTGATCTTTCCCTTTGAATGGAGGGATATTTTCTGACTGCTGCTGCCTTTACTGTATGTATATCTGCTGGTATTAGATATTTTTTTATTTACAGGAGAATGTGGCTGGAGAGTCCGTGGTGGTTGAAGATCACATTAAAGCAAGCAGAATGTCTCAGTAAAAGTTATGTAAGCAGAAAGCCTTGCTAGTTTTCCTTAATTGTTTACATTTTGTTTTTGTTTTGCATTATCAGACATGTTACCATATTCAAAACTGTTAGTTTAAAAAAATCTTTATCCTGATTTTATTTTTGTAACATGCTACAGGTAAGCCTCAGTCACCTATCAGCCATCTCTAGCCAACCTCTGGTCTCTGGGGGAAAATGTGTATTTCCCAACACTTGCTAACTACTAGCTGAGCAGCAGTAAAACTTGAAAAAGCACAACGCAAACTGGAATGTTTGACTTCAGAGTAAAGGTAGTGCCTCACATTTTAAAAGGCGCAATGGTCTCAGTTTCTCGCTTGTGTGACACTTATTGCCGCTTGGCTAATAGTTAGCGAGTATTTGCAGACAAGTTAGCACCTTGCATTCAAACTACAGGTAGCCGTGACAGTCTACTAGCAACCAAAGCAGGTTTTGGGCGCAGCACCGCGTGCCTCTTTAAAACCAATTACACTGAGTGACTGCCAACAAACATTTGCCAACCAGAGGTTACCAGATGGCCACTGACCATCTCTATGCCTGCATGACTGGGCTTTAGCAATCAGTTTCATAGTAACTGCTGCCAACCTCCAGCAACAATTCACAACTGGTGCTTGGCAGATGTTTGACATTCAGCCTGTGTAACAGGACCTTATTTGAACATCTAAAAAAGGATTAATATATGTGCTGTATGCAAATACATATTTTTTTTTCATGTTTTATTGCTTATAGCGGCAAAATTATTCACCATCTCTGATGGCAGTTCATCGTTTCAACTTTTCCCACTGCATAAGCCTGCACCTGCTGCTATCCACAGGTAGTGGAGTTACTTGCAGGGTTACTTGCAGGCCTGTAGGAATTATAGTCTGTTCAGACCAGATGTCCGTGCCCCATCTCAAGAAGTAAATGTGATAAATTAGGTTTCAGATTAAAAAAAAAAAAACTGCTTGTGATATGAAAAGCATGATGCTGTGCTGGCTGGCTAAACACTAATGAGCCACAAAATCCCTTTTTACAAACAAAATTACCTCATTAAAAATGCAGTTTCTATTGGGATTCAGTTGACCTATTTGCCTGGCAATGTAAGCAATTTCTAAATTATAATCTGGCTCAAACAACAGTGCAACCATGCAGTGAAAAAAGCTCATGCTGTACATCACACTACACATTACAACACACACTCGTTTATCCAACATCAACTCTGACACCAATGAACTCCGGCAAAAAAAAGGGGGGGATGGAAATGGAGATAATTACAGAGGAATTATAGAAGCAGGAGAAAGGAAGGGGGTCATTTCGTAAAGCTACAATTAGCACACATAAATGTGTCTCCATGCAGATGTATGCAGAACTAATAACATGTTTCCTTAAAGGGAAAAAGGCTGTGCTCGCTGCATACTGTAGATATACATTTACATGCAGAACTGCAGCATGATAGAGTGATGCAGGCAGACAATGTGAATTAATACCAACTTATCCACGTTGCCAGTTCTTATCAGTCTGTTTTTGAATGTTTCACACAAAAGCAAAGACTCAGACTCCACATACAGGTGTAAGTTTTCTGGTAATCAACGAGAAGAAGACTTTCTTCATATGAAGAGATAAATGTGAATGTCTTAAGGAACAACCTTTAGCTGCTAAGAGAGGCTTTACAGTGATGCTGGGTTTTAAACTACTGCTGCCTTTTGTGCATTGCTTGAGGATGAGTGCATGGAACATAAGAGGTCAAGCCTCTCCACAGGAAGATCTTATTCTGTCAACTTTGAAGTTGGCACATTAAAAACTGGATGTGAAAAGCGAGAAGGAGAAAAACAAATCCGTCTCAGTCTTATTAAAGATTTAGCTGAGGGAGTTTCTCGCTCAGTGTGTGATTGAATACCTGTCTTTATACCTTCCCCCACTGTTCACTCATCACACCCACTCACCTTGTCGGGTGGTCTTTTAACACCTTCCACCCCACACGCACACACACACTCTCCTTTCAGTCTCCCTCTAATTCATCCATGCTCTCCTCAAGAATCACTCCTATCATTCTGGATGTTTGCTGTTGTTACAATGTGTTCTCACATGTTTTATGTAGTTCCCAGTGCATGTAATTGTAATGGGGTGAGTCACGCTAACCCAGTATCTCAATTTACATTCAACTTAGTATCACAAGTTCAGTGACTGCAGCTTGCACAGATCTGCCCCTATCATGTTGGCAAATTCTATGAGTGTCTCAAGGATCACATTTTTCCGCACACACACAATAAGTATTATTAAAATCACAACTCAGCTTGCATAGACCAAAAGCCACTTTCAAATACAGCCACAAAATATCCACCAAGTAAAAATCTTGCATTAGAATAAACCCACACAGGAGAGGTTCATGCAGTTACCCACATCTCCATGGAGACGGAAGTCAATTATATGGCCTTCACACACACACACACACACACACACACACACACACACACACACACAGAGTTCATCTTCACCAGCACTATACATGCAGATATGACAAAGTAAAGAATAGTTGTTACTCATTCATCAACATGCATGAGGGAAATTATTGTTTGTTGTTATTACTGCTGCCTCACAGCAAGAAGGTAGCCCTAACTTAGCCTGGGCTTTTCTGTGTGGAGTTTGCATATTCACCTCGTGTCTGCCTGGGTTTTCGCCGGGTACTCCAGTTTCCTCCCACAGTCCAAAGACATGCACTTAGTGGGGTTAGGTTAATTGGTGACTCTAAATTGGTCATAGGTGTGAATGCGAGTGTGAATGATTGTCTGTCTCTCTGTGTTAGCCCTGCGACAGGCTGGCGACCTGTACAGATAATGGGACAATCAGGACATGATCAGTTTTCTTTCACAAACATTGATAGCTGGATTGATTAGCTTGCATAGCAGCAACTGCTACTGGGAACTGAACCCAAATGTCTCAGCTGTTTATGCCTCTGCTGGGGTGAAAGATACAGTTAGAACAATTGTTTGGAAAAATATTTGGACAATTACAGAATTTATGTATTTTACCTCTGTATACAACCATAGTATATATCCAATAAAAGAATCCAGATGTTATTGACGTGCAGGCAGACTGCATGTGCTTCACAGTGCAAATGGATAATGACCCAAAGTATTCTTCAAAAGTATCCCAAGAGTTTCTTAAAGCAAAGAAATGGGATGTTCTTCAGTGGCAAAGTCAGTCATCTGATCTTGAACCAACAGAGCAGGATTTTTAGTTATTAAATACAAAACTGAATGCAGAGAGACCCATAAACAAGCATAAACTGAAGGCAAACTGAAATTGCAGTAAAGGCCTGACAGAACATTTCGAGGAGGATGACCATAGTGATATCAATGGGTTCTAGACTTCAGGCAGTCACTGACTGCAAAGGAATTTCATGCAAGTAAAAAAAATTATGTTTGTCCAATTAATTTTGAGCCACTGAAAACCAGAGACTGTGTATAAACATGGCAGTAATTCCTAAAAGGGTAATTTAATACTTTTATTAAACCCCTTGAATTCAAGCTGAAAGTGTGCACTTCAATCACGCCTTGATTGTTTGATATAAAATCCAGAGTGGTGGTGAGGGAAAAAATACAAAAACTGTAAGTGTTCAAATACAACAATGGGTTGCTATGTTTTTAGTGCTAATTTTAGGTTTGTCAGCAAGATTAAACAAAAATACCTTGGTAGAGAGGTCTACAAGTATAGGTACACAAATGAATTAAATTGGTGTGGACACGGATCATTTTCTTTCAGACTGTGAGAGAGGGTCTTGGCCTTGGCAGAGCACTTAGACTGGGTAAAACAGATGGGTATAGCCACTGTGACTGAACCCACTGATTGCTGTAGTCTAGTCTCGCCAACCTCATAATGTCCTCATGCTTTCCTAACACCTATTGTCCTCTGGGGTCTAAAATGACCCCACTTGGTTTGACTGTCTTTTTTTACCTATATTACAACTGAAGTTATTAAATTCAATAAAAATGCAAAATTCAATCAAATTGATTCTAATCATAAGGTGCATAGTATTGAACAGCCCATTTTATTTTCAGAGCATTTGATGAATGCAAAACATATTTTGATAGCAATAGTTTTCATTTGGGGTCAAAAAAGACCCCAGGACATTACGAGAGTTTGAGCTAAAGATTTTTGCTGTTACTATCTTGGAGTTTTGAAAGTAGATGTTGGAAACCCGCTACATGTGCATCCAACAGGGGCTTACCAACCACAAGTTAGGGCTAGCTTAAAGCATACCCTCCTTTTTGACTCTAATGGAGCCCCTGCTTTACAAAATGAACATCGTGCTGTATTCACTAAGACTTAAAAACCCACAACTGAGACCATAAACTGGAGTCATAGATCACAGAAGCCGAAGGGTTGCTTTTCAATAGAGATCTGTGCATCAGAGCTTTGAATCCATCCAAATTAACCTCTGCTGGATGCTGCAAAAAAAAAACAAAAAAACATTGGTTTCATGTTTTAGACTACAAAGCTACATACAGTTTTCATATTTAGTCTTTGGTGGATTGATCTCTACTAGTGCCCTTCTAGCTTTTACACTAGTCTTGAACTGTTCCCTTCACTAACACAAAGACATGTATGTTCAGTTCTGCTTGTTTGTCTGTTAAAAGATTATGCATCACCTATCTGTGTGGAGATTCATGAAATCTGGCAAAGAGGTGGAGCAATGTTCCCGGGGTAAAATAAAACATTAACTTTCTTGAAAACTAAAGTATTTGGTTGAGTTGCAAAAGGGGGAAAAAAGATGCACAATCACAATTTTCTTTCTTCCATGGTGATGTCATTTATATCGCTTGCTTTGTCTGATCAACACACTAAAACCTGTAGACATTAAGTTTACTATCACACAAGACAATAAAAAAAGACAAAAAGAACTACATGGAGTTTGCATTTTTCTCTCTCTCTATTTATACTATAAAAGACCAAAATCAATTCAGATGATTTTGGCTTCAGCATTACATCAAAGTGAGATTCTATGTATTTTCTACATAGTGTGTTTTTGTCGTTTTGTGTCAGAGAACCTTTCCTGCTCTGGCATCAGCAATAGTGTGTAAAGCACAAGTATGTTGAAGTAAACATGTCTGCATTTTACGAGTGAGTTCAAATCATACTGGGTGTGTAAATGTCAGCCCACTCCACAGATAACATGACACAGTCTACAGTCAGGTGATTTTTTAAATTAATTGAGCAGAACTGAGTAGACACAGCAACATCTACTCATCATAGTAAAGAGTGATGCTACTGTTTCTGTTCAGGAAGTGAAAAGTAGAGCGAAAGTGAGAGAAAGGGGACCAAAACAGAAAGACACAAAGAGGAGAAAAAAAAGGGACTAAAGAGACTCATCTGAGGTCAGAATAAAAAGACAGATTGAAAAAGAGCATCTGTAAGGAAAGCACTGTGCAGGTGTGAGTGTGTGTCTGTGTACACACAAATTAATCTCCATTCACTGTCAGTGTTTGAGAGCTTTGTTTCAAATAGGATGCCATTTATCATTTGTGTAGTATTTTATGCAGACACCAAAGAACAAGCGCCCTCGTGCACGCTACAAAAAATGTATGGAGTATCCATATCTTCACAACGAACACACATTTTTAGACAGGCTTGTGAGACATCAGTGAAGCTGAGGATTCGCTGAGGCTCAGTACTAATCATTCTGACACCCTCTCTCACTTTCGATCTCTCACTCCCGTTTTTTACGTCATTCTCCATCCCAATCTGACGGTAATTCAGTGCAATTCCAACTGTCATGTCAGCAAAATGTCGACCTGATGTTGGGGGAGACAAAAAAAGAAGAAGAATGTTTTCAAAAAAAGCGAGATGTTAATGTTTTGCATTACAATACGCCAGAGATCAAAGCATGCCATGCTGCAGTTAGTTAAGTTAGTTGCAAAGTGATGTACTCTGGGGTTTTATCGCTTTTGATTTATAAACTTCCACACTTATTTGAGCGCAAAGCTTCACATCAGTAACATTTTCCCTGGATCTGTGATTTACAATAGAGAGAGAAAAAGGGTAGGTCATGATAGAGTAAATA
>VUQJ01002335.1:15220-29216 GCA_015108635.1 Andinoacara biseriatus | reverse complement strand
TAATATGGTAAGCAAGCGCTGGTGGTGTAAAAAAAAAAAAAAATGAAGAAAAAGTCAAAAGAGATGGAAAGGAGAGGGGAGGTCAGAAAAGAAAGCAAGAGTAGCCCGAGGAGCAGGAAAAATGAGTCAAAACAACAAAACAGAAACATGTTTTGAAAAGGATTTCAAGAGTCTAAAAATACAGAACTGAATTATTTAAAATTAGATTTAAAGTGCAAAGCAGTGCAGACTTGTTGAATGCCTGGTTATCCTTTTTTTGGTGCTGTCTCTGCACAACAGGAGAAGGCCTTACACACAATTGTTAAACTCTGCTGGTGGCTTTGTTACAGCCTTATGCCAGGTACAGTTGGGTCAAGACATTTCATTAGTACATCAGTTTCTGACCTCACAAATGGAAGAATGGTCAAAAATTCCCATAAACACTCCCAAACATTGTGGAAAGCCTTCCAGGAAGAGTTGAAGCTGTTATAGCTGTAAAGGGTGGGCCGACATCACATTAAACCCTATGGATTAAGAATAGGATGTTACTCAAGATCATACGTGTGTAGATGAGTGTATACTTTTGGCAGTATAGTGTAGCTGTCCTCACTTTTTTTGTTCTTGGGTCTTTTTGCATTTAGGGTATACTTCAACAAACTGCCCTCTGCAAAAACTGCTGGGTGGCGTTTGTGGTATTTTGATCACCCACCGTCCACTCACTGTGAGGTGCAATCCAATTAACTTTGCAATATTTTTCTGAACCGAAGCAGAAAGTATTTTTCTGTGCATGCTAAAATTCTTTCCGGCTGCTTCTGTTTTCAATCAAATCACCAATAAACACCAGTGACCCAGTGCCATTGGAAAGTGTGCACGTAGGTGCGTCACACTGCCTCCATGTCTGTTTCAAAGAGGATCCTGTGCTTTAGATTATGAGCTGTTCTGTATATTTTCCATACTTTTCTTTTCACATCGTTCAGTTACAGAATGAAGCAAGTTTCAAAGATTACTGTTGCAGAGTTGGTCTGACTTTTATAGATATTTTTTAGCTAATCTAATCTGGCCTATTTATTCTTAAATTAAAAAGATTTGGACAATGATGGCTTGGCTTGATGTTATGAAGGGATTTCTCTTTACAATGGAAGATTATTCTCCGGGTCATCCAGGGTGGAGCGCAGACTCATCCACCCTGTTCCTTTCAGTGGATAGCCTTTTGCGTTGTCAAACTGATGTGTTCTTTTTTGTTTTGTTTTGTTTTTTTTATTTATATATTTCCTTCTAATGACTTTCCTTTGTTTTTTAATGCATTTCATATTCATTGAGAACTCCTTTGTCCAGATGTTTTGGGTTCATAGAAACAGCTTTAAAATGCAAATGCCATACTCTTACATTTAAGCCCCTGAAATTAAAGACTCCATATAAAATGCATGAAATTCCTTATTGGGTACTAATAGTATAATATAAAAATATAATGACAAACTTGTAGCGCTATTTTCAGCTGCTCCCTTATTCACAAGGGGTCACCACAGCAGGTAGCTCCACATGTTTGAGTTGGCAGATTGTTTTGTTTTTTTTATGCTAGATGAACTTCCTGACAAAATCCTAAACAGATTTGTGTCTCCTGCCAGGATCAAGCCAGTGATCTTTTGCTTATTAGGCAAGTGTGTAAATCCCTACACTATGGGGCCACTTGGACAATTTTGTAGAGCCACAGTCAAAAGTTTTCTGGATCTCACTGTATATATGTATCCATCTGATTGCAGTTCCAGGGATCAAGGGTTGCGTAGTTAAGCAAATTTATGACACTGGGTTGTTCTTCATAAATAAATAAATTTTGCTGTTAAAAAAAAAGAAATAAAACTTGTAATATGTGTTTTTTTGAATCTCTCATAATCAGTCCGAACAAAAGAGAGCGAGCGAGAGAGGAAGCCGAATGGAAAGGACAGAGACTGAGAGATACATGAAGAGACGGTGACAGGGGACTGAGTGACAAAGATGTTTGCCTGCAGCATTACAGCTGCAATCCTTGTTTCTGTTCTCTGCAGCTCTGCATCTTATGAAAGAGCAGATAATCACAAAGGATGAGATACGAGAGAAAGTTTTCAGGACAGCTGATGGACAGAGCGGATGCTAGTGCTCACACACACCACCAGACACCCTGCACATACATGCATACTTTATTCCAATAGCTTGTTTCTTTTTTTTTTCTTTTTTGTCATCTTTGCCTTCCCAGATAACAAGAGAAGGCCATGATTCATTTTTAATTGATGATTCGCTGTCGCACTGTTACAATACAGTTACCATGGGTTTAAGCGCTGGATGAATAAGCCATATTTCTCACTCTGAAGAAGATCATGAAAATCACTGTTTTATTTATGAAGCAAAATTAGGCTTGATTTAAACATTGCTGTTCTAACGTTTTATATATAAATTGGCTGCAATTTCTTTTATTGTTAAAACAATAAATTACAACACAAAACCCTCAGGAAGCCATAGACTAAATAAAGGGAAGTAAAAATAATTCTTAAACACTGAGAACTGAGAAGCGAGAAGGTCCTGGAGTCTGGTTCTCGCTCACTGATTGGCTCTGTTTACCGCAGCAGAGACATTAATGAACGCTGCAGCACAGAAGTGTGAGAAAGTTAAGTGAATTCTTTTGACCCATAGTCTGGAAGCAGTCTTGTTTAGCTATTGCTATCTGAGTCTTGTACTAATGATAACTCAGGTCTCAAACTTTTTCTTCTTCTTCTTCTTCTTCTTCTTCTTCTTTTGCTCCCTGTAAGGGTCGGCACAGTGGCTCATCTGCCTCCATCAGACCCTATCCCTTGCATCCTCTTCTGTTACACCAACCCTCTGCGTGTCCTCCTTCAGTACATCCATGAAGCATCTCTGTGGTTTTCCTGTTTTCCTCCTGCCTGACAGTGCCATCCTCAACATCCTCTAATCTCGTCCAACCTTGTCACTCCAAACTCAAATCTTATCGTCCTCATACGTTCGCCTGTCTTTTTGTTAGTGCCACCATCTCCAAACATCAGCAGCAAATAAATATTTTGAATCCTGCACTGAAGTTGGTGCAACGGTGTGTGGCTGTGTGTAACATTTTATACAAAATTAGTATATTGCATGTAATGTAGTATTTTTAATACAAATATCACCTCAAAACTATAACATCTAACAATCTAACAAGGTATAGAAAGTGTTTTTATTAATATCGGTCATTGCAAGAAAAACAGACAAATGTTTCAAACCTTATTAATTCAGATGCCTGCTGGCCTGGCTGAAGTCAGAAAAGTCAATCGTGCAGATGAGCTCATGCATTTTAATGCTAGTGATCCAACATGAGGGCAAGGCATCCTACTACTACACTTGGAGAGTGATTTGTACATTTGTATGTTTGGGTGTTTAATTACATCTCTCTTTACAATTCTCCTGAAGGCTCCAAACTTGACCCAAACATGGTTCAGGGACCAGGCCTTTGCATGTGGTGTATTTTATTAAGTTGATTTTTAAATCTTTTTAGTGTCACATACATATTGGCCAGTTCTTTTTTTGTTGTTGTAAATCCTTTATTTTAAAATTGTTAAAGCAGGAACTACAGTCACCCTGCATTTTACACTTTTGCACAACAGTAAACACAACAATCTGTCTTGATAACAAACATTTTGATATGAAACTCTTATTTTATTTAAACTCATATACCTGCATTGTGGACAGATATCCTGCACGGACACATCTCTTCATTCAAAAGCAGAAGTCAGTGTAGTATAAACATGTACATAATGTCACAATGTGACTGCACGTAAGGCCAAAGCCACCCATGGATCATATCTACTGCTATCAGTATGTGTACCAACTTCCTCCCAACTGTTTGACATCAAAAGATTAAGATGACTAAGCACCCTTTCATTCAGTTCAGTTCAATTTAATTCAATTTTATTTATACAGAGCCAAATCCCAACAACAGTTGCCTCAGGGTGCTTTATATCATGAGGTAAAGACCATAAAATAATGCAATTATTTCATATAAAAAGCAGCATGAGTTTCAGAGGGCAGCTCATTCTTTTCTGTGACTTGTGCCGCACAATAACTGTTTCCCGCTGCATCGAGCAAAGCACAGTGCGAGTGCATTTGCTCCCTGGCCCACGCACAAATACAAATGCAGAATAACAGGGAGCAGGCATATACACATGACGACCATGAGCAGCCACAAAAACTGATGTGGTCCAAGCAGAGTGCAACAGCCAACACAAATTGTGGGCCACATGCCACTTTCCATGTGTAAGGGGCCTAAGGCACTGGAGCTGAAGAGGCCACAGGTAATTAATTACTCATACAGTGGGGTAAAACACTGGCAAGGGAAATGTTACTGCACTTTCAGTGCTTTTACTTTTCATACATACATTCAAGAATGTCTTGCTGATAATGCTTGCATATTTTTACTTTACTAATTCCTGTTAGCCAACATCAGTCATGCCCAAGAATACACAGGTTAATCAGTCTTATTTAACTTCTCCACAGTCCTTTCTCAGCCTGAAATACATTACACATATTTTCTAAAGTAATTAGTGAAATAAAGCTAAAAAAAAAAAAATTATCTGGCCACATGCACACAGGCATTAGCTGTGTCTTGCCTGCTAGGCAACAGAAGCATCGCTGGTAACGGGAAGGTGGAAGTGGCTGCTTCCCTGCTCCCCTTTCTCTCATTTTTTCCACCTTCCAGCTACTCATAAACCAATAAACACAGCATGAGAAGAACAGATGGAGGCTGCAGTGGACATTTTTCATTGTTTTTTAACACTGGGTTTCACTTTAGCTCGTCTCCGCAGCTGGCAAGGACCAACAACAGCACTTGCAGGAGTAGCCCCCTGGTGACAGTAAAAACCTACAACATGTAGATGACGTCTGCTAAGCTGTCCGTAGGCTGTGAGAAGGATCAAGGCAGAACCATGTTGTAGCCCCTACTTCCCTCTAACTCTCACTCTCACCCCCCTTTTCTTATCTTTCAACCTCTAACTCCTATTCCCTCCAGGGTAGCACAGTAACTCAATGATTAGCACTGCCTCACAGGAACACCACCTTCATCACATCCACCTGGTCCTGTGGATATTTCCCCACAATCCAAAAAAAAATGCAACTTTAAGCTAATTGAAAAATTCCAAATTTTGCCCTCCACCCTCTGACAAACCAAAAAATTCCAGCTGTCAAAGGGTGAGAGAGCTATTAGTACTTATACAGAATTAATATGTTGAAAGTTGTTAAAAAAAAATTTTTAGGATTTAATAGGATTTAACCTTAGTGAACATCAACACAACAGTTACTGTGTGATAACTTCCAAAGTCCTCTATTCATTTAAAAGTGGATTCAGAGGTTATATTAAAAACAATATATATTTATGGCTCTGGTGTGTCCCCCAGCCAAAAAAGGGGAGCTGAAGACATAGTAAATTGAATCAAAATCATACAAGTTACAACCAGTTATTTCCCCAGTGTCGCAGTTCAAAAGGATATAGAGAACGTGAGTTTGGCTGACCCAACAACACTGTGATTGATATGCCAAGAACCAGAGTCTTTGACTGCCACACATGCACAAACTGCCACCCATTTGAAAAAAATATGCATGTTCTCCCCCACCACACACACAAACACACACACACACACGAATACAGTGCCCCCTGGGTCTAGAAGCAGATCAGAGGTTGCTGTGTCATCAGAGCTGACTGTCAAGTGCAGTGAAAAAGAAATCTGCATAGAGCGGAAAAAAGTGAAATACACAGAAAGAAAGGGGGCATATGACAATGACAGAAAAACAGAGAAAAATCACATGAAGCAAAGGATGAAAAAAAAAAAGTGACAACTTGCTCAGAACCATCAACCAGCCCCCTGATAATGCGCTTATTTTGGCGATACAGCTGAAAGCAAACAAAACACAAAGAAGGCAACAAGACTGTAAAAGAAAGATAAAAACAGCAGTCGTGTAAGGCATCGACAGATGTAGTCAAGTATAGTGCAGAGCACCGTGAGGTTGACTGGTTTCTGTCCTGTTTCTTCAGGCATGCTGAGGCCTGACAATGCAAGATGCGAAATTCGTCTTGGAATTTCAATGTCTGAAACTTTCAGCGTCTCTCCCACACCAACCCTCTCGCCCCCACTGCAATAACAGACTGGAAAACTAACCTTTCTGCCACACAAACATTTTTTAACGCCAGTTCTTTCTCATGTCATCAATCCATCCGTCTATCCCCTCCACACTGTCTCTCTTGTTGGCTCAAACTACCACAAACACACTGCACTTGGTCCATCTGTCCAACCTCTTGGTCCAACCACTTGCCTCACCCACCCAGCCACCGTTCCTACCCCTTTTCTGCCTCTCTTAGCCCCCTCGCAACCCTTTCTTAACCTCTTTCAACTCCTCTCAGCCTCTTTCCTCCCTGTCAGGGGCCATTAGTTCAGCCTGGCTGGTGATTTACCCAGTAGAAACCCCTCTAACCTCGCTCTGCTCCAGCGAGGGGGCTGAAACACCTTTTAAGAAGCAAAACATCCTTGGATTGCTCACAATACACAGTGGCGCATAAAGCACAACCATCAGCCTTGCATGTTGCTGCTACCTTTCTCTGTCTTTTCCCCTCCTTCCCGCCTATGGCAAAATATGTCTGCATTAAATACATTTTCTGTTCCTCTCTTTCATTAAGACAGGAAATTCTGCCATCAAAGCTGTTGCATCAATGATTTATTTATTGCTACTTATTTCTACTTGAATTAGCAAACTATAGCTGGGCTTAGACGGTGGAACCATTTTGTTGCTTATGGTGATCACTGTGTCAGACTAGGAAAGTTATAAAATTACACTTTTTACGACAGAGACCTCACAGACAACTCATTGCACAAGGAAAACAAAAATGTAAACAGACAATGGCAACCGAAGCAGTGTGAAGGATACTGACGGTCTACTCCATTTTCAATGCTCCACCTAGCAACATCATCCCTCTTTCACTTTGCCTCTTGCACAGTTGGACAGACAAAACTCTCAGTGGCCGGCAAAGCGATTTCTGTTCATGCTTTTCAGCATAATTATGTAAGATAAAACCGTCATTTGATGTGTACGGCGTCTATTTTTGTTCCCGACCCGACGCAGCGCTCTATGTTGTCAGTGTCTGGCCATAATAAGGCTGCTGTGGTCTAGTCTGAGCCTAACATGAGCATGATCTGGGAGTTTAGGAGTCAAACACAATCTTCAATCATTTCCAATTCAGTCTGTAAAATAAATAAACCCAGATGTCATATAGTTTCTCTATGTTGGAGGAATTCAGTTTATTTCTTTCATGTCACTCATCGTTTTTCTAACATTAGATTAAATACTTCACATTCACAGACGGCATTAAATTACATGGCGTATAAACGCATCAGCCTTTTTAAGTGCATCAGTGAAAATGTCTCTTGAGTTTGGACACTTATCAGTAAAGCCCAGTGTACAAAACATTTACATAACTGCTTTAGTCTGCACTGAGTGCTGTTGTTGCCATTGGGGGGTTTAAAAAAAAAAAACACATGCTAAATAACTTTAATTCCATGACTTAGCCCAAAATAAACATTTGCTTTCATTGGGTTTATATCTTTCTGAAAAAGATGGATAATTTTTTCATTTTGACCCTTACTTTCCTTCCATGCCAGACTAACTTCATTAGGAGCACCACTGCCGCAAGAAAAAAATATATATAAACACAGATTAAAGGGATGGAACAGGCTTCAAAGGGATTTTTCAGAACAAGCTGACGGTGTAGGTTAGCAGGACAGTCCCTCTGTCACCCGTTACTTACCTGTTTTTTTTCCTATTACCATTGACTGTATTTCAAACATATCTGAAAGGACCACACTGACTGAAATTTCCTGAAATCATATTATGCACACAATTTTAGAAAAACTCTAATAGACACATCCAATGGAATCATCAGTTCTACTGACTGACCGCTGGTGAGCTTCTGTAGCAGTATGGGAGCTAAAAGGTGATGATGCTCTCACCAAAGTGAAAAAGAAAGACGGCTCGTGTGTGTGTGAGTGTATTTAGGTGTGTGTGTCTGTGACTGCCTGTGTGAGTGTGCGAGACAGAGACCCATTATGAAATCCCACAGAGAAATGAACATTAAAACAGGGAAAGTGTCCGTAACAGACAAAACGCAGCCCTAAATTGTGTATGTGTGTGTTTGTGATCATTAGTGTGCAGAGATAGTACTGGGAGGTTGTGCTGGGTCGTGGTTGAAACTCCACCGGCAGCATAATGACATGACCTATTGATCTAGAAAGCACTGCAGGATGTTACTGACCTCTGGATAGATAGCAGAGGGTGGAGAAAGGGAAGAAAGTCTGTAGCTCGCGCGTGTGTGTGTGTGTGTGTGTGTGTGAGAGAGAGAGAGCGAGAGAGACGGAGACAGAGAGAGAGAGAGTGTGTGTGTGTGTGTGAGTTTCCTGAGTGCAAAAGTTTGCGCTCAGAGGTGGTGCTAAAACATGGTGACAAGATTAAACTTCCTAACTTTCCTTTGGTAAATACTAATCCTGCATCTTAAACCAAATCCTGCCATCTTCCCCAAATGAAACATCTTTGCTCTGTTAGTCTACTGTAAATTACTCTCATTAATTAAGAGAAAAACAATCTCGATAATGTGTGCAAAATCACAGTCTCGTGGTTACGATTGATAACCAAAGTACAACCATAGAGACTAAAAATGAGGCTAAAGACTTCACTCAGCCCGGCTGTCCATGTATATAAACGGCCATCCAATAATATTGGTGACTCACTGCAGAATTTATCTGTTTGACAGAACAATGCAATCCACAGCTGGTTCACTTGTGGGCAACACCCCTCAATTTATAACAACGCTAACGTACTTATTAGACGCTAGTATCACATAAATTGATGTTTGTTAATCGCTGTTCAAAACAAATTAAAGCAAATGCTGATTGCTTTTTGATTAAATATCAACAAAACAAAGTACCGGCACAAAATTATTTACTCGGTGATTGCCGCGCATGACAAGCTACACCTGAAGTTTCCACAATTCATCCTGAGAGTGACAAGAATCTTCTTATCACAAATCCATTGAGGCGCTCGGACACTTCGTTTAACAACTAAAATGTCATTCTCATATTGGCTCTAGCACAGACACTATTACACCAGCACACATATCAATAGCATTTTCACATTGCCTGACCAACATTACAATCACTACATTTTTCCATTTTTTGGAACAACATTGTGCTGTGCAAAAGTCTTGAGTCAACTCTCATTCCTTTAGATTTTGCTTCCAAGAAGTCACTCTTTGTTGCAATTTTTTAAAGTGGAACCAAGTATCTCAGCAATCTATCTAATACTTTAAAGTCCCTCTCTATAATGTAGGCATTCATTAATTAAACCCCTAAAAACTCACCCATTATATCACACGTCTTTCAGTATGCACATTAACTCCTCATTCATTGAACATTGAACCCAACTGGCAACTGTTGGCCCTATTCATCCATCAACACCACTGTATGTTTGTTCAAGCAGAAGAGGGAAACCCTGTATTTTATTGTCAGAAGGTCCTGGAACACAGAAGGTGCTGTTCAGATGAATCAGAGGAGAGAAAAAAAGTCACAGAGCATTTCAAGCAATCCACATTGCCTGGAGTACAACTGATAATGTCTAGGGCCTCGCTGTTAAAGCAAAAACTGGTTAACCAAAAAATGTATATGGATTAACGAGTGCTGGAAAGCTTGCGCTGCACTTACAGTAATGTTATAAGTTGTTGTCAGATCAGCAACTGTGTTCACTTCACTTGTCTCTATTATCGTGTAATCAATAAAACAACAATTGAACTTGATATACATTGAGGGGGTGTCTGTCAGCTAACTATCACTGCTGTTTATCCTTATTAACAATATAATATTAAAGCTTTCCTACAGGCACTGTGAAATATTCACTTACATATAAAAACCTCATTTAGGCTGCTGCAGTGCTTGTCGAATGACCTTTGAGCAGGAGGATGGCAGAGGAGGAGGAATGAAAACGGCCAGCAGACTCTGATCAATAAGTGTGTTGTCCCAGCTAATTGAAGCTGACACTCATAATTGGGAGAGCCAACGGTAACATGGCTGCTGATACTGTTATTGATGTAAAGGCCAGCAGCAACAACATATACTCACTTTGATAAGAGCAATATGCAGAACTCATCTTGCCTGATGAATCCATCAAAAAGTAGGATATTTAGACAAATAAATCCAGGGATTTACAGGATTCTTTAGGTTTGTAGATTTTGCTGAAGAGGCCAAAGCTCAATAAGATGTTGGGATATTAATCGGGAATGGAGATGGCAGGAAGAACACAGAGTAAAAATGGATTCAGGGGAGACAGAAAAGAACAGATAAAAGAAATGCATATGGCTTTCACGAGGTGGAAGGAGGGTTTAAGGGACACAAAAGATAAACAGATGTGTCTGTGGAGAGTTAGGCGAAGCCGGTGGCCAGTACACAGTGTTATGATCGAGTGCAGAATAACAGCTTCTGTCCCCTCTATGCTTGCGTGTATGAGTGTGTATTGCTCTCTTTCATCATCCATCTTTTTCTTTGGGTTACCGTTTCTTCCACTTGTCCTCCTCTCCTTTCTCTAATTTGAACCTCTTCTTGCCCTAAGAGCTTAACTTACCTTCCTCCTTTATTTTCCTCTTCATTCTTTTTGCTTTTTCTCCGATTCCAGAAACTTAGATGGTATTACATCTTTTTTAGAGCCTCATTATAATCTTAAAGCTCATATTTAGGGGAAGACAGAAAAAAAAGTATAATCAGGGAAGGTTTTAAGAGTCCAGTTGAGCTACATACAGCATGAGCACTAAATAATCCAGCGTGAGTCAAGGTTATAGAAGACTCCTGGACATCATGGACCTACCTGCATTAATCCTAACAAACACAGGGGTGCATTCATGCATTCATGCATTTATGCATTCATGCGTGCGTGTGTGTTTGAAAAAAAGTCTGTAATTCCAGTGGTTGAAAAGTTAGTCAGAAAAACAATTATCAGTTATGAGTTACAGATTAGGAATGGATGTGTGCATTGGTTTAAGGCCAAATGTGCATAATTATTAAATATTTTCCTCATGCATCTTCCATTTTCCAAATCTGAAATCCAGCATATTCCTTAGATGCATTTTCCTGCCCGGCACACAAAAAATTAAAATTTAGCAGATGCCCTTCTGGTTGTCAAACACAATTAATGCTACATTTTCATATTCTCTCCCTATGGTTTTATGACAGGAAGCTTTTCGATAGGTGCTGAGACAGCATTTCTTTTCGTTACACTCCAGTAAACCTATTGTAAAGCTTTCCCTTGTTTCTATCAACACCCTCCATTATCTCACACCCTTTTAGACTTGAAGCCAAATATCCAACCACATTGAATCTGGCATTTGACTTTTAATTTGGGGAGCTGTCTTCTTGCTGTGATTGTGGGTCTCCATCACTGCAATAATTGTCACACTTCAGTTCATCTTATTGTTGCCAACTTCATTACTGGATTTAACAGAATTCTCCTTTAGTGATTTTTCTTTAAAAAACAAAAAACAAAACACCTAGCAACAAATCCAATTTACTCTGTTCAGTGAGAAGCAAAGAAGCACCCAAACACGCTCGTTAATGAGCTGTTCACACATGCTCGGTGTTGTCCTTGTGGTCCATTACTGAGGCAGAGGTCATGAACTGCGTGTGAGAGAAAAACTGAGCCAGACATTCAGTCCCTTTCAACTTTTTCTGTCAATTAAATATAGCCAAAATCACAGCACAGTGTATCGTCGTGTTGTCAGACAGGGTCACATTAATGATGATATCAGCATGTTGAAAAATGAATGGCTCCTGGCTGAACTGTTGAATATTTGTCAACTACTGAAGCTCTGTGCCCCGAAAGATTGCATTCAGGACCGCCCTCTGCCAGTTATGTCATGATCTACTCCTCTTTCAAGATTCTTTCCTCCTTGATATAAACTTTTCCCCAGTCCTCTTCACCTCCCAATTTCCCTTGCTACGCTTTTGCTGTTTTTTGCTCTTGGACCTCTCTATTTATTTCACCTTCTACCTCTGTCTTCCTGATAGTACCCCTTCAGTACCTCTTTTGGCAGCAGCAGCATCTCTCTCCTTCACCAGCATTTTCATCCTCCCATCACTCATCTCTCCAAGAGTACAGCCACTGATGCCTGCCGCCACGCCGAGGAAAAAACACATTTTCTGTCATATTGCCATGTCAGTGAAATTTAGGAGCCGTGTGTTTGTGTATGTGTGTGCGCTGGGGTATGTGTATGCGTGTGTCTCTGCTTCAAGGGTACTTTCATCATCAAATTCCATTTCCTTTGCAGACAAACACTTCTGCCGGCAGGCTGACAGACAAGGGGGAATGAGAGAGCGAATGAGTGTGTGAGTGTGTGTGCCTGTTTGTTTGTGTGAGTGTGTGTTGGCTACTCAGGGCAGGCATTAGGATGCATTGGCTCTTGTTTTGCTTTTATTTTTGTTTGTTTTTTCCCCTCCCTCAACTGAAGACAGGGGTATTGAAGTCGATATTCATATTGGATTTTTCTCTTATTTAAAATTGCTGTGAAGAGGTTTTACACGAGTGGAACACAATGCGCACACAGACACAAGCTGCCCACAAACGGAGGCTCAGATAGTATACTTACTGAAAAGACAATTACAGTACAATGTGTAAGGGGGTGCTTGCCAACACAGGCAAGCATCGTGACGACAACAACCGCACTGCAGTGCAACACAGTGCTTCCCCACACGCCCACACACTTATAGTACCATTTTATTCCTACAGGAGAGAATATGCTCTGTATGCACTGTACCCAGCTCCACTGAATGTGTTTACCATGCACCTCCTATGGATTTTGAAATTGTGGGGACAACCCTGTGGTGAATGACCAAGAAGCAACTGGTCACTGAGCTGGCAAAAGCTGGATATCCCCTTGGCACACTGGCCTGAGTGTGTGACACAGGAAGTGCAGGGCTGATACAGGGAAGCCCCATGGAGAGTGAACAGTTGGCATTCAGTGATACACACACACACACACACACACACACACACACAAAGAGGTATACGGTTACCGGAGGCTCATAGTAATTAAAAACTTAAAATTGACCATAAGGTAGAGATTTAGCAAGTAGCTAAACACGGGTAATCTTAATCATAAAGATTAATATTGTGCAACCATCTGCAAGAGAGAAAGATTCTTCACAAGCTCTGCAGTTGGCCCTCCACAGCAGTGCACTTGAGCTTCACCAGAGAGGAGTCTTAATTACCTGGTGAAAACGTCTGGTTGGCGGCAGGGAAGCAGAAAAAATACAATGAGGAAAATTAATGAGGGTGACATTAAGAATGGAAAAAGTTCAACACCAAGTCAAAACTATAGCAGTCCTGAGTGGATGAGATGTGGAGGAAGACAGGGGAGAGACTGCATGAGAATAAATATGGCTCATTGTTGAACTTGAGTAATTTGCTGTTGTTTTTGTCTTAGTTTGCAGCTCCAAGAAGTTGTTAGCTGTTAGAATCTGACTATTTCTATTGGCTAGAATACCTTAAAGTCTACAGGTTAACATCCTGTACAATTTATATCCACCTCCAGCTTCTCATACTTTGAGGATGGTATACTTGACTGTAAATTCTTTGGATTCACATAGCGAGTGGACCTTTATTTCTTCAGCCTGACATTTAGCTTTTGGAAAACCTTAACCTTGTCACGCATCCTATAGTGTGCAAAACCTACAACTGAAAAAAAAAAAGGTCAAAACTAGTCGTGCCTAAGATCTAGTACTATCCGTCCTTTGTTCTACAGTGCTGTGAAACAGATTTCTTAGGTTTTTTTCCTATTTCTCACGCCTAAATGTTTCAGATGATCAAACAAATTTTCATATTAGACAAAGATAACCCAACTAAATACAAAATGCTTTTTTGAAATGATGATTTCATTTTTTAAGGGAAAATGCAATCCAAACCTATCTTCATGATTTCCAGA
>VUQJ01002334.1:0-11674 GCA_015108635.1 Andinoacara biseriatus | reverse complement strand
GTTTTTAAAAAAAAAAAAAAAAAAAAAAAAAAACTGCTGCTGTTTGATAGTAAAATCTTGAGAAAAAAAAATGTTAAGAGTAGATTTCCTGTCCACATCTAGAGCAAATGAGCAGATCGGCTCATTTTTAGACAGTGCCAGGATAGTTTATAACAGCAGCAGGAGACAGGAAAGCAGGATTTATGCTCTGTTCAAACTGTGTGTCAGATAACTGGATACTTTAACTGCTGCACCAAATTATCTTGGCATTTCTAGGTCTCAGTGTTTCAATATTTGGATCCACACAAACTTGAAGACTTGTCCAAGTGTAACTCTTGTTTCGGACTATAGATAGATCAGAAGTGCTATGCCAAAGAGTTTCTGGCCTTTCTATTAGTTTGCCAATTATTGATGGAAAGCGGCAGAAAAGGCACGGGTCCAGACAGGATCTGCTGCACCACTTCTGCAAACATCACTAGGCAGCCGTGGCTTGCGTCGCATGTGAGAAAGTGGATGTTGTTTGTACTCTGGGGAGCAAAGATGCATTCAATACAGTCTACAAGGTTGAGCGTTCATCTTTCTATCCATCAGGATTTGTGTGGCACCACCTTATCAAAAGCTAGTGCAACGAGTGAGATGTGGAGGAAAGTTTGTGATGACTTTTGTGAACCTCACAACACAATCAATGAGATTCTTACTGTTTGTATGTGTGCAGTGACAAATTCCAGTCTGTTGCCACTTGCATAAACACAGAATCTTAACAGTAACTGGGTTCCAATCAGGCATGAAAATGCAGAAGCTGAGGAAAGCCAGTTCTCCATTTTTGAAGCCATTAAGTGGCCAATGTCTTTTATAAGATGAATTAAACATAAATCTGAAGTCAACCGTTGACCTCTAGCTTCCATGGCACGTTTATGCCACCCACCCGCACGGTTAAAGGGAGGTCAGCTGATGTCATGACAGCCACAGGGTCAAACTCCAGATGGCTGGATGTGGAGTGCAGGGGTCATTAGTTCCTCTGATGAGCTGATAAGCCTGTGTTTGTACTGTATAGGAAGCTAGTTAACATTCAAACCATTTCTAACACAGACTTTCATGGAGCTGTAATAAATGTTTGCCTGCTGAAAGATTCTGGCTTTTGTTTATTACACTGTTGACAACTAAAAATGCGATCCAACCACCACAATGGTTAGCCTAGCTGCCACATCAGCCAGCTATGCTCTCCATCTCACCATCTGCTGTGGTCCACCCACACAAATCTCCCATAACACTTGATCTGGACAGTAGCCTGACAATACCCAGGAGGGCAAAGCAGATGGTGCGGTTACAGGCACAGCGTTTAGCCTTGAATAGCAGGCAGACTTCACATTAAGTGGGCACTGAATGGAGTCAAACAGTCCAATTCCTATTGGTTGGAGCACACTAGGCTAGCACACTCGTCTTGTTTGCTCACCTGGAAGTCAGCCTGCTTTTAAAAATGGTTCACAACCAACCAAAATTAACTAAAATCATCAAGAGACTTGGAACATACATCAGGGAGGACCGGGTCCAAAACATCCACGTTCAAGAGAACTGAAGATAAACTAGAGCTGTGTTTGCACCACAAAATGGTGCAGATGGATGGAGCTGAGCTAACCTTTACTATTATAACCATTATTATAGTTGCAGCCTGGGAAAAGGCAAAGCCTCTTTGGGGGTAACTGCCCCCCCAGGGGGTAGTACACATTTGAAATCATCTTAATACGCCTACTAGTAAGTTTTGTTGTGTTTGTTTTTTAGTGCCTTTAAGCAACTAATAAAAACAAATAAAAACAGGTTAATGTGAGAGTCTTTAAAGGCAGCTGACTAGTTGCAACAGCAAAGAACTGCGCCTTCTTCTGCTTGGAAGGAAAACAGAGAGCCAAATTCCTTTAAAAATGTCAGTACTTTGATGTTGACATCATTTGCAGTAAGCACAGGTCGATTCAGTTAATGTTGCGCCAGTATTATCTTAATGCTTCCGAGCACGACTGACTCCCTAACAAGCCATTTAGATGAGTATATGAAGGCTATATACAAACTGACTCATTCCTTTTGCTTCAGCTCCAGTCCTAGTTGTTCAACAAGTTACTGTTAAGTAGAATAATAACCGACCTGCTCAAACAGCTTATGCCGAAATATTAAGTTAGACCAAATGCTCATAAAACACCTTCAAGTTTAGTTATTCTTGGTGTCGTCTGTCACTGAGAAGGGGCACTACAAAAATGACCACAACATTTAGTGGAGTTCGGAAACGCTCACGGCTGTTCGCGAGCCTCAGAAATCAAACGTTAAAGTTTGACTTTTCTGCTCCCCGCAAAGCAAAGCGACGAGCGACCTTCACTCACGCTTTCGGCTCTGTAATTTCAGCCTGACAGAAAGAGGAAAAACTAACTTACCACACGCACCCGTCCAGTGAGCGCATCCAAAGCAGGAGTGTTACGAGAAAGACGACCCGACAAAAAACCTCTCACGACGCCAAGTTTTCTCTTTCCTCAGTAAAAACGACCACTCGGAATTGACGTCGACACTAACGTTTAAAATGTTACGGGAAACTGTTTCTGTTAATGACGTAAAACAAAAAAGAACAGCAACAATTTTTAAAAAAAAAACAAGAACACCTAACCAAATACGGTGAACGTCCGTGTTGCCGAAGTGAAAGGACGCCTCACAGGCAGCGGGCGGCTTTCTTTGTTCCTCCTGCCTGCAGCGCCTGTTCCGCGGATATTATCGCCGTTCATGTGTCCCTGACAGCCGCTGATTGGCTGGAGGGTCGGGATCAAGAAAAGGTGACTGCCGTTAAGAGAGCGGCACAACAACGCGTTTCCGACCATGACGTCCGCAGAGAAACGCTTTACTAAAAACGATTTTTTTTAATTAAGCGCGTTTGTATTCAGTGTTCACATATGGAGTTATAGTGAACGATGTTGTAGAGTGTTTTTGTGAGTTTTTGTGCCGAAAGTTATTTTTCCCCTAAAGCCTGTGAAGTCTGTGCTTTTATTTTGTGTGCAGCGTCTCTACACTTCCTGTTACAGTCTCGCTTTTAGCGCTGAGGCAGGGCGGAGACCACTTCATGCCTTACATAGTTTTATGCTGAGCTTAGTCACACTGGGTCTGCTGCCTTTGCAGGTCATTTACGTGAATATAAAGCACAGAGACACTGGTTCAGTTTTTTAATATGTCAAAGTACATAACAAAATCCTTATGTATAATCAAAGGTATATATTGTTGATGCACAGTATGCAGTCCAACCATTACATGGAGCATACTTGGTCTTTTTGCCTTTGTATTTGAAATGATTCACGCTTAATAGAGAAGCAGCTTAAACCAGGCATTAAGTAGGAAGACGCATGTTTATGAACTGACTCCAGACTAATGGGGTAAGCTTATTTCTCACAGCTCATGCAAATGACCACAACAGCCAAACCAGTTCAGGACTGTGGTGGTGATCACAGGAGCTTGTTTGGATTTAGGTGTGGTGCGTGCTCACTGTAACCACTGTGACTCCACCTAATCTCACTTTATATCAATATTAGTTCCCTCTCCAACTTGCCAGTCCAATTGCATCTACGTGTGTCTCACCTATACCAGTATCTTAAGCACTCTGAGACAAGAGCAAGCAGGCTCCGTGAGTAATAAAGGTCTGAATGAAATGAGGCTCATTGTGGAAAGTAGACCACAGGCTCCCCGAGCAGCTGGCCTCAAATCAATCCCAAAGAGGACCAGAGAATTGAAGTTGATGGGTTTAACACGGCCGAGATCACTCGCCTGTCAGTCAATACAACTCAGTTGATTTTTTCCTTGCTCCTTGGCGGTGAGTCATTAAGGGAATGATTCAACAGTCTCTGGTAAATATGTTTCATTTTCTAGCTAGAAAAGTTAGATGAGGGGATCAATACCACTCTCATGTCTGTCTATTAAATATGAAGCTGGAGCCGGGAGATGGTGGGCTTAACTTAGACTGAAAGAAGCATGGAAATATCTACCTATCAATCATCAAGCTGTCACCTTAGACAGTAAAATGTCTGTTATGCATAAAGTTAGAAAGTTGATGTGGTTGAGGCAGAGCAACTTCAACTGAACATGACTCAGAGCTCCCATGCTGCGTGTGTGCAAGCAGTGAATTTCTGCTCTTGTGTAAGAGCACGTCTATTGTCTATGAAAGAGGCTGTGAGAGTTGTGAAAGTTGGCGTGTGTATGCGTGCGCGTACACGCGCGCGTGTGTGTCTGCCTCCTTTTCAGTGCTGACTTCAGAGGAAGCTGCCATGGCTCTTCTCACCAGCGCACACTGAATCCTGCACAAGGTCTCTGACAGACACTTTGCATGGGATGTTTTCATTCGCTTGCTTTCATTACGCCGTCCCTGTCTCTCTGCCTCCCTACATCCTCTTCCTTATCTTTCTGCCTACCATTCCCTGTGGTTGTCTGTCTCTCCCCAGTTCTCATGTGTCACATCTTCATTCTACAGTTTTGTTTTGTTTTTTTCCCCCTCCCGCGACACGATTGTGGAGCTGGCCATAATTGGATGGTGTATCCACAGTCAATGCAGTGTCACAGAACCACCATGAGGATAGCTGCTTGTTAGAAAATAAATGGAAGTACTTTGTCCTGACTTGGCTGAACTTCCGTTTGCTTTGCATTCGCATATGGCGGGACGTGAGTGTATGTGTGTTTCAGACAGAGAGAAATGTCCATAAATTCACCCTTCCCAGTCTGATTTTTAAGTCCAGAGTCAACAGGCTGAATTGTTGTAACTGTAGAAAATCAATGTTGTACCATATTAGCAGTGTTTGCAGTGTCTGTTCTTGCTGCCCAGAGGAGGAATCCTATACAGTCTTTGGTGATCCAGACACCCAACAACTACTTCTTCCTGCAAAATCTCAATAAAGAGGTTGCATTGTTTGGAAATTTAGTGCATATATTGCTGGTCCCCCACAGCTGGGCTGGATTATCCACTGGCCATTCTGGTATGTGCCCAAGGGCCCATGTACAGCTGGGGGCCCATCCAGAAGGCGAATGAGAAAAATAAAAATAAAAATTAGATCTTGAAACAATATTTCAGCCTGTTTTTCCTCTACATTGCTGAGGTTAGTAGTCTCCCCCAGTATCAGCTAGCTAGTGGATCTGATACTTCCAAAATGAATGAAGCAGGCATGGCAGAGAGAAATAGAAAAAAATAGGGAGGCCTAAGGTTAGCTGTAGCAGCAGCTCACAACTGCATTGAATTTATGACCTGAAACTTTGGTTGGAGCTAAATGAAGAAGCTGGGGTGGTCTCACCAATAGAGGGACGTTGCACCTTACAACCAAAGAAGAGAGTATCCAGAGGGTATTTCTAGTTTAACTGTATTATTATTACTAGTTTAAAAAGATCCACAAAGAAAAAAAAAAAGTTTATTCTTTCTCTAAGTGGATGCATCCTGAAGGTGCTTTTCCTGGGAAAAGCTCTCTGAGCTCCACTTCATTATTGTTTCATCACTCACCCGGAAGCAGGACTGCGGTACTGGCGAGAGGCACTGAAACGAGGAAGGACAGGGGGAGCACCAGGAAAACAGAGAGAGACACAAAGAGAGGAAGAAGATGATAATGTGTGCGTGTATGCACGTGCCAAAACTTACATTATAGTATTAACTTCATTGTTCTTTTTGCTCCAAATGGAACCATAGTTTGCAAAAATGACTTTCCTTGATTAACATTCAGAACTGGTGAATAAGATCATAAACTCATCAATAAAACATTTACTGAGGTAGTAAATCAATAGTAAATTAAGTACTCATAGACTTTTTATGTAATCTCAAATGTTTTTCAAACTAGGAGTCTCCCCCTGCTGGCCATTAGGGGGGAAATGCAGGTTTAAAAAATGTGTTTCATACACAGTTGCGCTTAGTTTAACTTAATTGCATTAGTATTAATATTGGTTCATTTTAAAATGCAAGCAGTGGTGTCAGTGTAGACACACTGCCAGCAATCCTCTGACACTCACACTGTGACATTGCAGATATTTTTGCTAACTGGAAATGATCAGCGTCCCTGATATTTTGAACTTGGAATTGCAACTTGGAAGTTGATATGAGTGGTTTTTCCCACGCAGCAGCTCATAATTATGGCCTCAAGTACATGACCAGAATGCAGCTTAAGTACAACCTCACAGCACAGAGCCACAAGAGTGGCTGGAGATCCTCAGGCCACGGAAAACCACACCTAAGATGTAAAAGGCTACACTTATCATTAGTTTTAGGCTTTTCAGATCTCAGAACAACAGACGAGTTAAGTGCTCAGGAAAGAACAACAGTCAGAGAGGGAGAGCAAATGCATTTCCCTTTTAATCCATGCACGCAATGTGGTGTGCATAATGCCTAGCGCATGTCAGCCATGTGCTGGAGTTGAGGTTTTTTTTCTCACTATGACAGAATGAGACATGGAAGAGATCTAGAACAAGAAGAGAGAGGATTGCTTGTCTGAATCTGGAGCCTAGCTGCTTACAAAGCCAAAAGACGAAGTGCTTCATCCTCATCTAAAGCTGCAACAGACAGACAGCTTCCAACTACTGGACTGCAGCATTCAGGGTTAGAATGAAACAATGCAAGACTCAACATGGACAAAAAATTTTCTATCCATCCAATTTTTACTATTTATCTGGGACCAGATTGGGTAGGTGGGTGGGTGGGATGGGGGGTTAGCAGCCTAAGCGGTGATGCCCAGAGTTCTCCCTCTCCAGCCTCAGATTTTGTTCAGAAAATCTGTACTCTCAAGCTGTTCTTTGGTTAAGATAGTCTATCCATCCATCTATCCATTTTCTTCCACTTATCCAGTTCAGGATGGTGGAGTAAGTTCTAATGTAATCATAAAATCCCATTATATTATATTATATTATATTATATTATATTATATTATATTATATAGACATACATGAAATAGACAAAAAATCAGAAGCAGTTCAGACAGTATCAAACATGGACGTAACCATCGTGACTTCACCTGCTGGTTAGTGAAGTTCAGCTGTGATATTACCAAACTTTTGACTTTTGAATGGTACTGTATTCTGGTACTGGTACTGTATGTTTTCAGAAACGACTTAACTTTTGATTCTATATGACCTGAAATTCAGTTTATTTGAATTCAATTTTATTTATATAGCACTAATTCACAACAAACAGTTGCCTCAAAGTGCTTTATATTGTAAGACCCTACAATAATTACAGAGAAAACCCATGTGAAAATGACCCCCTATGAGCAAGCACTTGGTGAAAGTGGGAAGGAAAAACTCCCTTTGAACAGGAAGAAACCTCCAGCAGAAGCAGGCTCAGGGAGGGGCAGCCATCTGCCACGACTGGTTGGTGCTGAGGGGAGAGAGAGAGGACAAATAAGTGACTGAGCCCCAAAACTCATGAGGAAAGTGTTTACAGAGGTCTGCCATCATTGCCAGACGGCAGGGTAAGCCTGTGCGTTTTGGGGGTCGGCCTCATTAGATGCAGCCTCTCTGTTAACACAGGATACAAGGTTATATGAGCCTTTGTGTCATTCTGCATGCATGCAAATGTGTATGAGGGGCACTAAAAGAGCTCCTTTTCACACTGTACTTAACTGTCAGTCAGGACCAGTTAAAGTGAGCTTTCTCGTGAATTAAAGTCCAACATATTTATGCTATGACTTATGGTATGACTTGTATGAAAATAAATCAGGTCATTACTGTCAAATAATTCAGTTCAGTTGTATTTATATTGTAATAAAAACATGAATTTCCTGTTTAACTTAAACAGGTAACGCTGCTACCATCCTTCTAAAACCGGTCTGGTCTGGTCCGGTGTTCAGAGGCCAAGAATTATCAAGCAACCAAATACTTTAAAATACAATCTTTATTTGAAATCCTGTTGATTACAAGTAATCATTAAACACCCTTATTAAAATTCCATCCCAGCCTTTGGTAAGCAATCTGCAGTTTAAGGTCTTTCTCTCCCAGAACCCATAAGGCACAAAGCAAGTGATTACTCAGATTATCACAAACCACAGCACACAAAAAAACCCACCGCACAGCCACAAAGGCTCGGCCGTGGAACCACAGCAAACAAAGACCAAACTGTACATGGCGAGCACCAATTATTAGGGAAACAGGGAACCGCTGAAATTAGGCAGGAGTTGCTCGATGACCTATATAGCCAGGTGGAAACTTACTAGAAACAGACCAAAAGACAGACAAGTTATGGAGTAATAAAAATAACAACCCCCACCCCCACATGGGATCTAAATACAGGATCACCCGGGCAAATCCTGAACAGTCTATCTGGGCAGGAGAAATGGCCCATGTAGTGGCAGGCTTCAAATACAGGCAACAGGCACTCACTAGTTCCTGGTGTCTCACAACCTAAAGGAGGCAGCCAGCCTCCCCACTAACCCACGGAACGCACCCCAACCCGACTACGTTCAGGCCCTTCAAATGTGACAAGGTGAAAACAATTACCTCAGTCCGCAGTGGCCTCTCGCCTCTCACCACCACAATACCGCACCAATTCATAACCTCAAGGCGCTAACGGAGTTCATGTCCATGCAGACATAACAATTGAACACCAATGCACAAGTTCAGATGGGGCTCATTATATCAGAGTTTAGACAACATGAAGAAACTTTTAAAAAGCTTTAACTGGTCCTCACTGACACTTGAGCGCAGCGTAAAAAGAAGCTCTTTTGGTGTCCCCTCATGCAGATTTGTGTGCATGCAGAGTCATACAACGGCTCATATAACCTTGTATGCTGTTAACAAAGTGTTAACAGAAAGCCTGTTTCAGAACTTGTCAGCATTTATTTTACTGCAGACAGGTCCTAAGATGCTACTAAAATGCATTATGTGAAATGTATCATGTGTTTTTGTCATCTGAACCACACAAATGGCTAAAAGTGTGTCTATCGCTCCTTCTGCTGCATCAGTGTTGACTGCTTTTTGTGTAAGTTTCCTCTCAAGATAACATCAAAGTTTCACAGTCAGTGAGTGGAGTGGGCCTATAAAGGCTGATGTCCCCTTTCAGCAGGACCTCAGTGAAGAGGAAACACTTAAACTGAAGTGGTAATGGGAATGTGTGTGCCCAGATAAAGATATAGAGTAGATTCCCTTTTTAAGGATGCGGTTGACAGCAGAATAGAGCTCTTTGTCGGTGATGGTGGAAATATAAAACTTTCTGACCTCCTTTCATTTCATCTTCAGTTTACAGGTAAACAAGGTACCAGTCATAGCACCCTACTGGCTCCATCAGTTTTCGTTGTGGCTGTTGTTTCACAGTGTGTCCCCAATGCTCATTTTACAACTGAGGCACAACCAACACCCTGAAGCAGTTTGTACTATTCCAAGAACGCTGGCAGATTGTGGCACATGTTTCAGGCGCACACTTGTCCCTTTCAGTCTGACACTAAATAAATACATGTGGTGTGTGAGTCAGGCTGGTCCTGCTAGAGCTAATGTGATGATGTGCTGTAGTTCAGCCCAGGGAATTAACTGTGAAAGCGTGCTTGTCGGCTGAAAGCTATGCCATCATACATCTGACTGTATTTATTTTTTGCCAGTTGTTGTGTCTTTTACGGTTCATTTATATTCTGATTTAGATGGCAAAAATCGCATGTAAATTTCACATGTCAAGGGTTGACAATTAAAATTTGGTGTTTTTCTTCCCCAGCCTCCCATCATTTGGACTGAGCGATGGGGCGGCAGCAGGCTGTCATCCTTCAGTATCTGCTCCACTGACTTCATTTTATGCGCCAAGTCAAACAATGCAGCGGAGCGGGCCAACACTGCCACCTGCTGGTACATGTCTAGAGCAGCGGAAGGTGACGCGCTTTTGCTTCTAGTAGATGTTCTTAGATCACCGCAAAGATGTTTAAATTAAATTAAATGTTTACTTTAACAGGAATGTAGCACAGTGTGAAAGTAAAAGCAGAGCTTGTTGATTTAGTTTGCTGTTAAGATGTACCTAATTTGAAATTTTGTTTATGGGATGGTGCAATAAAACCATTTTTGTCACTAAAATCAACAAATAATCACAATAAATAATTGTGATCTCAATAAGTTATAATATCAGTGTGTGTCTCTGGAATGGTTGCTGGCGGCTCTGTGGGTTCAGCAGGAGGAGTCGGAGTTGAAACCATAGCAGGCAGTGGGTCCCTGGTGGGGGGGTCATTCATCAGGTTAGGTATTATAGTTGCCTTCCCCGTGATCGGAACCTCAGTGAAGCACAACGTGCCTCCATGGCCTCAACCTCTGTTTCTGGACTGCTTGTTGGTTTAGTGTGACTTTTACAACACTTACAAAACAATAATAATAATCAGGAGTGTAGCAGAATTCTGGGCCCTACATCAACCCAGTCTCTGGACTGTAATTAATCATCTTCTAACCCATTACTAAAATTCTTTGGCTGCTCTCCATAACAAAGACATTTCCCCTACACTTCACTTCCATCATGCTCTGTCACACCATCTTGCTGGCTTCTGCTACACAGACGGACGTCTGCAATAATGAAGCACATGGGGCTGGTATGTTAAAATGCATATATCCGCATTAAAAGCATTGAGAAGCATATAAGTGGCTAGTACTGTGTACAAAATAAATGTCTTCTTAACTCAACAGTGTACCAAAATGTATATTTTTAACACTTAACAAAACATACATCAACTTACGGCATTGTCTGATATTTTTCAGGTGGATGATGACAACTGATAACATTCAGAGTTTGAATACAAGCCTGCCAGGTCCAATCTAATCAGTCCGGACGACATGAAGAGACCTATTGGAAATCTGACCAAGTCTCAAAATTTTTTAGCTGCAACAGCAGCCACTTTATATGAAATAAAACGATCACCTACCCTGAGGCAGCACACTCCCCGCCGGGCCTCCTTGATGCCACTTTGAACTATGAAGGAAGGCCAGTAATCCCATTTACATCACAAGGCAGAAGTAGGGCGACTTCTGGCCTTAGAAATATTTTAGTGGTGCCGTGTTCAGTTATCTTCACATCGACCTTCCTTACATGTCCATCCTTTCCAGGGTGTGTTGCTGTGACTATAGCCATAGGTCAATAGTTGTGGGCAATCTGCATGTTGAGGTTCCTTTGTGGCACCATCCACTTCTGTCTTCACTGCAAGGAGGGCAAATGTTCTTGTCTTTAGTGTGGCCAAAACTGATTTTCAAGAGCCTGAACTTGCCTTCATTATTTTTTTTTGTAAAGGTCCTTGTTTGAGAAATGATTCCTGCGTGAGGGGTATTGATGGTGAGAGATGAAAGGTTGTTTTGGATCTACAGACGCTGGAAAAAGGGGACGTGCATTTATGATAGTTGTGACTTCTGCCATCAGCGTGCAAAGCTCCTTGTGAGTGAGGTGAGTCTTTTGCTGCAGGAACATGGAATCAAGAATTTTCCAGACACCACCAGTCATGCATGGCCCTCCCATATGAAACAGCACCTACCCTAAGGCAGCACAGTGTGAGTTACATTCTGATCAGGCACCTAAAACATCCACTCAGATAACAAGAAAGAAGACTCGTTTTTGTCCAGGCCAGTTTCATTAGTTTTTTTTTTTTTTTTAATAATTCTGTTGAACCACAATTTAAAAGCAACATCTTATTGTCATTAGTTCATTTTCAGTAAATTTCTATTTATTATTACTTTTGCTTTCAAGTTATTTCAGTGGCCATTGTGG
>VUQJ01002333.1:31038-41502 GCA_015108635.1 Andinoacara biseriatus | reverse complement strand
AGAGAGAGACAGTGACAGCCATGTAACCTTAACCTCGTGGCTATGTTTTGTAACACTGTTATATTGGTTGGGGGCTTCACACACACTGCTCAAAGTTTGTAGCCCCCAAACACCCCAAAAACAGGAAAATATGAAGAAAATGCAGCCAGAGGGCAGGGTCTCTTCAGATAAATGCTCTGCCACACACCAGTGGGTCATAAATGATGGCTAAGAGGGAGATTTGCTTTTGTCTATATCCTTCATGTACTTTTCGGGGGCACCAAACTTAAAATAAATTAAACTGAAAGAAAATACATTCTGTGATAAACAGACATTTGAAACATTTTTACAATTAAAAAAATGTAAATAATTTCTGTGCACATATTGAATCTGCATTGAAGCCTTCTTAGCCTGGATTAAAAAAAAAAATACCCCCAAATTCCCCCTACAGCCACCTTTACTGTGACTGTGAATAGCTCTTTAAAGGCACAGCTGAACAGCCCTCACTTGAGCACAAATGACCAAATCACCAAACGGCTGCTGCCTCATTCTGTTCATAATTGTAATCCCTTGGACCGATGAAAGGGGCGAACTATGCCGGTTAATTAAAACTGCAATCAAATTCACCCCTTAAACTGGCTGCAGAAAGGGACCTCATTCAATTAAATCATGCATCACTTTCTTTTCAATAACACACAAACAAACAAGTGAGTGGGAAAGAGTCATGTAAATCCACGTTCACGTTGATTGCCTTCTGCAGCTGGGATTTTTTTTAATTTGGTAAACAGTGGCTGAGGTGGCGCTTGAGGTGGTGTGCATACGAGTCCGCGGAGCAAAGGGGATTAAAGACCATTCCACTGGCCTTCTATTGGCACTTGTCATGCACTTAATTTGATGCCATAATTAACTTTGGAAATCTCGAGGCATTTTCAGCATGTATACATGGGATTCTTTGCAGATAACTGCCAAGCTGAGGCTGATAGGATAAAGTAGCTGACTCACTGCTGCAGAAAGCACTTACTGTTTATCTCTTCCCACTACAAGAAAGTGTATGATCCCAAAGCCCTCCGAAGGCCTTTTGTTATGCATCCACATTATGTGTGTTCATGTGTATTTGCGTGAAAGCAATTATGCTGACGGCAAAAACTTTTTGTGTTTCGTTCCATTTTGCCCACCTGCTACATGGCATCCACCTGCTTGACAGAAGAAGGACTCACATGCAGTGAAGGGTATGAGATATTCTTTTTGTGCTTTTACACAAACACACACACATGCACTGCATACACAGACACAGTACACAACAAGATACACACACACACAACCACACACACACACACACACACACACACAGGCAGGTAAATCAATTCATGCAGAAATCCACCAGGGCTTAACAGAACGGAGCGCGAGCGACTTTTTCATCTGGGCCAGCCAATCACGCGATAATTGCTTTGAAATTAAGTACCTTTTGTATTTGAATGCTAATTAACTGATGAAAGAAAAATACTCAATAAGTCATTAACAGAAACCTAAACGAACATGTTGATCAAGTTCTTTTTAATTTTTAAGCACCAACTGCAGACAGATTAAGTGTTTAAATGAGAGTAGAACTGCCATTGACCTCGATACGGTCATTACAGTCCAAGCAATCAGATGTGGCTCTGCTGATGATTTACTGTAGATGCCTGTTGATTAAGTTTATTTTAGTTCAGGGTTAAAAATTTGGACCTCAAAACTAGACTATGAATGTATTTTAACTACATCTGGGCTCAGAGTGTTACATATAGAATAGTTTTGGCCCTTAAGGCTTCCTTTAATGTATAAAAACCACAATATTCAGATGGTCAATTTCACATTTCAGTTCCATTGCCCTCTACCCCTCAGCCGTTTGCAGTTTTTGCTAAGCTCTCTAGGTCACTGAAAAACTTCCAATGTCAGGCTTTCCTCTTTTTGCAGTTGTGAGATAAAATTCTGTGTGCATATCCAGCCTCTCCCAAAAGTAATGTGCATTACTTAAAAAAGAAAAACACTGAAAATCATTTGAATATCTTCTTGGGAGAATGGTTCTGTAAATGGGACGAGACCCTGTTGAACTGTTGAGATGTGAGCAAGGGCACAGTGAAGGGACAACAGCAAGATAAATTGTCTCTGTTTGCTTTATGCATGTCAATGTGTGTAATGGAAAGAAAGAGGGAAATAGGAAGAGTAGAGAAAACCTCAAGTTTGAAGTCTTAATACTTTCCTCAAGTTCAAGTATTTATATCAAAAATGCACTCACATAAAAGTAAGCTGATAACCTAGTTAAATCAGTATTTTGTGTAAATCAAGGCGGGCAATTACTTTTTTTGTATGAAAAACTGGGACTGTCGCAGAGGCCCACACCAATAATCTCATAAAGAGATAAAAGTAATATTGAGCAGATATTTGTTCATCTTACAGGTGCGGCCCTCCACAACAGTCCCAGTGTCTCATTTGTCCTTTTGGGAAAATCCATTGGCCATCCCTAGTATGAATGATATAGACCCTGTGATGGACTGGTATCACCCAGTGACAGCTAGAGTAGGCTCTGTGTATGAACGGATGGATTGATGGATGAATGGATGGATGGATGAATGGATGAATATGGTATGGTGCTAAATAATTTAACTATTAGATGAAAGAACTCCTTTAGGATACCAGATTAAATGACTTGGGTTCATTTAACTAATTTTCATTTACAAAGATGCAACTTCCTTAATTAGTCTGGCATTAACAATATTTTCCATATCAAAATTTTATATAAAACATTCCAAACTTACTCTATAAAAGTCCATATTGTGTGTGTGTGTGTGTGTGTGTAATTACGTGACATCTCACTTATTTCAACTGATATAACTCTCAGTCACCTCATTGTTGCTAACTTATAAGAAACTTGTCACTAGATTTAGTGACTCTTTCTGTGGCCACTACACTACACTGTGCACACTACATTGTGTGGCCTACAGAGTGTCGTGTGCAAACACACACACACACACACACACACACACACACGCTAGCAGAAAATGTTTTTCTCTAACGTGAGTACAACAATCCTTGAGTGAATTGCTGTACTCACCTGTGTGAACGATCGGTCTGTAACAGTTTGGTTCGATGAAGTCCCCAATAATCTGCTCCAGCTTCAACTTCACAACCGAGTAACAGCCACAAAAACAGCAGAAAGGTGATCCTCATATCACTAAACTATGATTTTGAATTTGACTATGAATTTTAAGTGTGCTGATACCGATTTTTACAGATTATGATTTTACAGCTTTAGCTGCATTCCTTTTGTTAGCATCTTTAAAATGTCCATGTTCAGCTGGGTGAAGGCGATTTACGTGTCTGATTAGGTTCATGGTTACAAGCACTTTTGCACTGGTCCCCAACAGTTTAATTTGGTGAACTTTGTGTCTTCAGTCACAGTGATGAGCTTCCACGGTAGTGACATGTTAGCGTATGGCTGTGAGTGTGCGTGACTATGTGTCTGTGTGCATGTTTGGCAAAATGTTTTATGCTATTTTTTTTAGGCTCCTTTCAACAAACTGCTTGTCCCAGGCCAGGTGTGACCTGTGACACTTTTTTTTTGACTACTAAGTTTTTTTTCCAATTCATCTGTTTTAGTTTTTAAAATAAGGATTCTATATGAAGGTATATTAAATAAGCTTAGGATACACAAAACTGTTAAAGATGTAGTATTCCTAACATTTTATCCTTGGGTTTCTTTTTACAGACGCACAGGCTTGTTGGAACCCTTTGTCACATTTCAAAGGCATGCAAGTTGTTAGCAGCTCCAACTAAAGCACTTACTCTATGTGGGGAAAAGTACCATGCCACCTACACATTACAGTTACAGGAGCCGCTCAGCCATGGAAACCCATGTCATGAAGCTCCCTGTGCTGATGTCAATGCCAGACGTGGTTTGGAACTCTGCAGTTATTGAGTCAGCAGTCATGGCTGAGTTGCCGTGGTTCCTAAACGCTTCCACTTTGCAATAATATAACTTACAGATTATCGTGGATGGAAGAAATTTCAAATTGACTGCAAAAGTGACATCCTATTAGAGTACCATGCTCTAATTCAGTGAGTTCTTTAGAACGACCCATTCTTTCACAAATGACTACAAAGGCAGGTGCTTAAGCTTATTATTTTATGCCCCTGTAGCAATGGGAATGAAAACACCTGAATTCAAAGATTAAGAGGTGTGTCGCACAAAGTGTAGGTGCTCGCAAACAACAAAAAGTGTTAGAGAAAAGTCTCCAAATTAAGTTTATGTTACAGAAATGTTTTTGTTCCGTTTTTCTATCCCATTAATCATCTTATAACCTATGAGCTTTATCTTGTAACTCTGACAAACATTAAACATGAATACACCAGTATTAACATTCCAAAAGATGCCATACGTAATAATATGTCTGTCACACACAGCTAATATTCTGCAGGGCAAGCATTTTTTATTAGATAGTATATTATAAGTATGTAAAATGGCTCAATGAATGTATATATGTATATATGTGGTTACGTGAGTGGCATCGTGTTTAAGATGGCTGTTATGTCCCTTGCTGACGTTCTTTGTCCTAGTCATTAACCTGAGATTAGCGTGGCAGAAATGGAAGTCAAAGGTCAGGGAATAAGTGAGTCACCCTGCTGCACAGTCTGTTTTTCAAGCCCTGAATTCCCTCTTATATGTGAAAAAACAAAAACATCTCTCCTCACCTCAAGGAAATTTGTCCAAGTGTGTATTTGTGTGGACGTGCACCCGATATTTGCACAAGTGGCCAGGAGATATTACTTAAAGTTGTTACTTTTTAATCTTTTTTTTGTGTGATTCTCATCAGAAATCTGGAGCAGATTTGCACATCAAGCTCAAAGTTTAAGGCAGTTGCGACTATTTGGCTGCCATGGAGGTATGAATGGGGAACGCGTTTGGCTGACGCTTCTGAAGGGGGCAGAATTTGTTTTATGAGGGTAATTGATGCTTTGCTGCAGGAGAAGAGGGCAAAGCAGGCATGAAATTGTGCAGGGGATCAGATCCGTATAGAAGCATACGGGAGAGCTGAGGGAGAACAACGGAGCCTAGCAGCCCGGGGGTGGCTGGATTAGGGTGCTGCTCAGCACTGAGGTACAGTTAAGAGCCAATTTTATTCTCTAGCAACCCAATCAGTGGAAAAGCCCTGTATCCTATTAGAGTCAAGTTTAGGGAGGAGAAGCAGAGCTGCTGCAGAACATCCATTAAGACATTTGTATATATATATAGCCATCAGAACAGAAAAAATAAAATAAAATAAGAAACCCAAAAGCATATTCTGAACAAGTCAATTCCCCCAAGTAACTTTTCTATAAGTAAATTCACAACTTGATATCTTGAAACTAAAACGTGATGCCTTTGTGCCTTTTCAGGGGTCATCCAGCACTAAAGGCTAAGAAAATGAACATCTGAGCATGTGGTCGCCTGGTCATTTTACACCTGATTAAACTGCTGATCTCTCATTGTACCCAGGTTTACACAATGTGAGCAGGGAGCGGGGTCATTGGTTCAATTCTCTCTGCGTATTCTTGTGTCATTGTGTTTGCAGGCGGCGTGGAGCTTGCCGCTGACAAATGCATAGAGGGCACAGCTCATCAGGATTCCAGAGCTGTCTATCTGTGAATAAGAAGATCGAATTGGCTGTCAATCCCTAATTAATAAACTCTGCTCCTCTCCCCCCAACTCTGCACGGGGTTGTCTGATCAATAACTATTGTGCACTGCCTCAGATGGAAGCCATTCAGATTTATCTGCTAATATCCCGGGTGATAGCCGGAGCTAGACTGGAGATGACAGTAGGCTCAAAGCCCATTACCTCCCTATTTACTGTTTTAAATTCTGCTATAGTCACAGCCAGTTGGTGTCTCTAGAGTAACAAGTAGGGGAAAATCTCCTCCCGCTTCCTGGGACAAGTCAAGGACAAAGCTGATCGAAAACGTATGACTGTCTCTTCATTTTAGCCTGATTTCTGGGCAAGCACATGCAAGCATGTGCGCATGTACGTATGCAGATGTAGACATCTCTGTTTCAATATATTCACCGTGAAATCTGCAAGTTTAAACTGCTGACCTGCTTTCTGTATCTGGCAAAGATTTTATAATAATCAATTCACTTGCCATCTCCTCCTTTCCAACTTCAAATCAATGCTCCATCTCCTCTAAAAATGACATCCCATTTCAAAACAAGCGGGTTAATTTCTAAATCCTCATCCTGTTATATATAAATCCTGCTGCTTTATCTTCAGCCCAGTCAGCTGCAGTCAGTCTGCACATCCTGTTCATCTATCAGCAAAGTCTGACAGTAGTACAAATATTCCTGTTATTCACACGGATCTACAGCCAATGAATAAAATCAGACACAAGCAGAAGCTTGGAAACAGAGACGAAGAGCTTCACAATTAAGAGTGGCACTGGATCGACTACAGTATCCACTCTGAAGCTACATAAAAAGCTTAAGAGGGAATTCACAAGTCCCAACCTTCACTAACGGAACCAGTTTTTAGAGAATTTACAAGAATATTTATTTAATGGTTGCACACAAAAACTACATAAAAAGATGGAGGTAGCCACTGTGATGACACAGAATGGTTTGCAGACTGTCCTTTTTAAGCCTTGGCTTTAGCAAAATGCAGCTGTTGGGAGGTAGAAGTGTCAATATTTGGATGAAGTCCAAAAGTAACCAGCTGATCTTTAGTTGTATTCCAAAGTTTGTGTGGGTGAGTTGGTCACCTAGTTCTATTATTTGTTGGAGCTCTGCATTAAAAATGCACCAAAATGCCTCCAGTTCCACAAATGTGGTGATTAGGTTCAGTTCAGTTTCCCAGCTTAGCTATGTTAAAGCAGCCATGTCCTGAATAACACCAATTTTAAGCCTTAACATAGTTAGGTATATTAAAACTTACCACCTATACACCTCACGAAGAGGAAAATTATCTATAGACCAAAACTACAAACATTAGTAGATCAAACTGTAAACATGTTCATCTATACTGTTGCCTGTAACATTTGAGTCTGTGGAAATTGACATTTGTGTCCATTTGAGGAACTGCAGTTTTTGACACTTGGCTGTATTTTTCAGCTCCAAAGATCGGTGGTTCTTGCAAGCACCTGCATCACCTACACTGAAAAATATCTGAAACCATGGATTTATATAGTTTAAATCTATTTATTTGGATTTAAACAATTACAAATGTTTTTGGTTTTGTGGTGATTTAAATTTCTGTTTAGTCAATAAAAAGTAGACTTCAAGTTTATTTGATTATGAAGTATTTTTTTTGTCAGGGACCTTGTACAAAAATAATAATGTCACAAAAGAGACATGTATTGTATAGCAATTTAGTACATCCAAAAGCACCACCCTCACCACTAATCCTTACCACTTTTGACCACTCCTTAACCCCATTATTAGGTACACCTTACTAGTACCAGGTTGGACCCCCTTTTGCATTCAGAACTGCTTAAATTCTTTGGCATAGATTCAGAAAGTTTCTGGAAACATTGCTCAGAGATTTTGATCCATGTTGACACGATAGCTTTACACAGTTGCTGCAGATTTGTCGGCTGCACATCCACGATGTGAAGCTCCCGTTCCACCACATCCTAAAGGTGCTCTGTTGGACTGAGATATGGTGACTGTGGAGGCCATTTGAGTGCAGTGAACTTATTGTAATGTAAACCAGAGATGATTTCAACTTTCTCACATGGCGTTTTATCCTGCTGGAAATGAGAAGGTGTGTAGAATGAGTTCATAAATTGATGGACATGGCCAGAAACAATACTCAGGTAGGCTGTGATATTTAAATGATGCTCGATTGGTACCGAGGGGAACAAAGTGTGCCGTGAAAATATGCCCCACACCATTACACCACTAACACCAGCCTAAACTGTTGATGCAGGGCAGGACGGATCCATGTTGTTCATGCCCAGTTTGAACTTCAGCGGGTTGTCTTGACCATGTCCACATTCCAAAATGCCCGGAGTTGCTACCATGTGATTTGCTGACTAGATGTATGAATTTAACAGGTGTATCTAATAAGCACACCTGCTCGGCTCCCCTTCCTTCTCTACCACCTTCTTCCTCCATAACAGCAGCAACATAATACTCTCTAAGGCCATTTCTAAGATTTGGAAGGGTGGCCTCTCTGTTCAGACTTGTTTTTGAAGGCTGTATTTGTGATGCCGTTTAACGCTAGACTACTGCATTATACAGAGGGCATTTTTCCACCCTTATTCACACTATGTCGACAGCTTATTAGAAACACTTTATTAGGTTAGCTGAGACTAATTGAGTCTAATAACTGTTACAGCAGTCCTGTGACAAATGCTACTGGCATTAATATTATAATGTTCAGGTTAGTTTAGACCAGTTAAAAGCAGTGTTGATTTACCTTTATGGTTACTGTGGATTCAGTAGTTTCCAGTGCCATTAAACTACACTGCATGTGTGCTTCAAGAAAGGTAGACTGCCAAGACACTATATAAGATGGGTTTTAAATAAGCCTTGAGGTTAGCCAAGCTTAATCTGAGAGAGAAAACAAGTAAACATACAGACTCTCTGGTTCAGCTTTTGACTTCCATCTTTGTTCCTGCAGCTGTTGACACATTTCCCTTTCTAATGAGGGATTTTTGCATTCACTTCTGCAGCTGCAGAGTGACCATGTTATGACATTTTAGTATTGAGTTACTGTGCTTTGGCCACTAAATTATAATTAATGAACTGCAACAGACCATACATTTTCCTGTGAGGTCAAACTGTGCCTTTTTACACAATCATCATAATTATGTGCACAATCAGCCTCGAGGGCAGACGTTAGGATACCGGTGGGGCTGGAGTCTTTACGTTTATTGCAGCCCAGGACATGCTTCAGGTGGCCCAGACACAGGAGGTTTTGATTAGCACTCTGCCGTAATCATTATTCTTGTTCAGTGGAGTTGGGCTGAATTATCACAACATCCAAGAAGATTTGAATTCAACGTGTGCCTTTGTTTATGCGCCATCACCCAATTTCAGTGGCAAAGTTGTTGTTAGTGCCGTCCTGCAGAGCGAGCATCCGCTGTTGATCACTTGGGGATGATTACAGAGGCTGGCCTGAGATACGATGGTGTCGGCACACAAATTCAGAGTGTGGCTCGCGGATGACACGTTAGCATCCTCAACAACCTTTCAGGGCGTTTTTTTGCAACGACTGAAACTATCTGCTGGATCGCAGCCTGTCATACACTGGGGATTATTCTGCAGCTGCTTACAAAGCTTTAAAGTGACATTTTGGAAGTGTGTTTGACTTTTAGAAGGGGTAACGTGTGTGTTATTTAACACCGATAAAGACTGCTGAGATAATGCAACAGGCCAAAGCACATATACTATTTAAATAGACATATTTGCCCAATTAGGTGAGCCGTAGGGGTTAAAAGCAAACACATACACAAATCCCCCCCGTCTCAAAATATCCACTAACCCAGCCGCCCACACACGCACATGCGCGCGCACACACACACACACACACACAAATACAATCCATTAATCTGCTTTTTGATTCAGGTCTTAATCTCCTGTCTGCTACTCCACTTGCAGGTCCCGCCTTCCAGCTTAGTAGTAACAAAGAGGCTGGAGATTCGTGAAGAGGCTCAAACAGGCAGCATGCATCATAAAACCTGTTTATCTCTGTTGTAACCTTGGTGCCCATGCAGATGTGTGCGTTTGCAGGGACAGGTGCTAAAAAACATGTTGAGCTGCAGGTTTGGTGGTTGATTACAACTATTTCATAGCGTGACTTTTCTCAATCTCACTGTTTCTCTGTGTTTGTCTCCAGTGGAAACTCAGGTTTTTGTTTAAGTTACGTTGTACAAAACATTTGATCAGAGTTGGTTTGTTAAATTGTCGGTCCTTGCAGCGGTGCTGGAGCTAACTAGAATTTGATGTTGATCCAAAATGTAAAAGCCTGATTTACTGCTAATAACCATGGAGGGATTGCGAGGCCTGTTTACTCATGTGCAGATGTCTTGATTACTGAGCCATTAGATGAATTGAGATAAGCTTTACCATGCTGCTCATAGATCCTGAATATCCCCCGCACAAATAATCAGTGCATGGCAGTGCAAGGTTAATACAATATTCTATAGAGAGCCCCGAAAGTCATAAACACAGCAGTCCAGAGAAGCTCTAGGAGTGAAATAAGACTCTCGTCTTAAAAACTCTGCTGAATCACATCTGCAGCCTTGTGGGATCAATGGACAATGTCCCAGAACTGATAGCTTGACAGATGATACATCACTATCAACTGCAGACTATTGTTATGACAGCAGGAAAGATGCTATCATTGCAGCAATATCCACAATCTGACAAACACACACAGCATACTGTAACAGCAAGTCAACACTAATTATAGTGACTTTTTGTCCTCCATAAAAACACACAAATACATTTGTTGCTTTTTTTTTTTTTTTTTTT
>VUQJ01002333.1:0-11770 GCA_015108635.1 Andinoacara biseriatus | reverse complement strand
GCCTCAAACAGCCACTTATAAGAATCTGAGAGATGTTTGAGAGAAATCTGTCATTGGGGAAACTGTGTTGCAACTCATTTACATCTTGTCTGCAACAAGAAGTGAAGACATTGGATCAAACTAGACACTGCTTGTGTGTTTATGAAAAATACATTTTACAAATCTGTGCTTTTTAAGGCTGTGGGAATTCGGGATGCTACCCTTGTCGCAAAAGGCAGATATCACAGGGCCCCCTGCCAAAGGCAAAAAAAAAAGATCAAAAGAAAGATTATAAATCAAAAATAAAGGTGTTAAAGTGTTAAATAGTATTCCTGTTGTTATTTATCTTAAAAATACATGGCAAGCATCATTACATAGCCTATTCACTAGTAGCTAGAAATGGTGCATCATTCTAAATGAACTATTAGCTTATAGCTGTCATAATAGCACAGAAACATTTTCTAAATAGAGTACAATAGAAAAACAGGTATTCGACTGTTTACCTATGAAAATTGGACTTGTGCGTCCAGTAAAATATTGTGTATATTTAGATATGTTCTAGTCAGCTGTGCATAAATAGGCTTATTGTATGTTCTTGGCTGCTTGCGGTCTGGTAGGTTCTGGACTGGAGTACTTTGGTGCATTATTCAGCTAATTTAAAATAAAAAGCTACTTTCTGGCTGCTCCCTTAATCACAAGGGCTCGCCACAGCCGGTAGCTCTGCATGTCAGATTTGGCTTTTGTTTTTGTTTAGATGCCCTTCCTGATGCAACACCAAAAAGGAATTTGTGTCTCTAACAACTAAAAACCCTCCCAACTTTGAGGCCTTTCCCACAGCTCTGGTCCTTTTTCATTTTGACTACACTGCAAATGAATGTACGGCTGTAAAATGACAGTGTTTCCCACTGAAATGTATTGGAGTAAATTAGTTCCTTGACTTTTTTTTCCCACAAACTTTCAAAATCACCCACATGCCTGTTGCGTCAGAACAATTTCCACTAATTCAATTGAGCAAGCGTCCATAATTGTGTTGCCAATTTATGTTTGAATTTCTCATTTTACGTAAAATTGAAATTCATTTCAATATGAAGACACTAATCAGCATGAATGATTTAGACTGATATGTACGACTACCCGGAACCCATCGGTCCAGCCTGGCACTTTATATGCATTATGCACTCCGAGGATCTGACTGTTCGCCTCCACGCCCTATCCGGCTGCAATTTACTGCTCTTTTCTCGGAACCTGAGAACAGCATCAAAATCAATATAGAGACATATGAATGCAGAGAAGAAGGATTTAATAGTAATTAATGGATATGGGACTTGCTCAGTTTTCATATAAGCTTCGTTCAAGTTTTTTGTTTGTTTTTTTCCCCTCTCTTTCTTTCCTTTTCTCCCCTCTGTTTCTATCTTTGCGCTGGATGGTCAAGACTATATCGGTCGGCTCCGCTGACCACATGCTGGTCGCAGGTTTATCTCAGCACAACACAGATCTTCTCACCTCTAGTGCTGCCAGTGCACATGTGCACATGCATGACTGTGTGCTTGTGTGTGCAGTAAGGCTCTTTCTTTATGTTGTTAACATTGCTCGATGAGCCTCTGGTTCAATTTAGTCAGTTCAACTTGGTTTTGTTATATGCAGGCTGAACACAATTTCAAATGTCTTTCTTACTTCTCCAAATATTCATTTCTTCCTCCCCTCCAAAAAAAAAAAAAGAAAAAAAGAAAAGAAGGTTGTTCATAGCCAAGACAGCCAGCCCGGACAAACAGATATCTCTATAAAGTGCACTGGTGGATTTACTCAGTATTGCTGAGTACAGAAATTTCCAATAATCTGTCTCAAATGCCCAGTCCTATGCTAGACATGTCCCATGCTCTCACCCCACAACCCACCTCCTCTGTTCTTAAAGCTGATGTCAGCGTCGACCCCCCCACCCCCATTCCCTCTGCAGGCTTATCCATCAGTAGATGATTATTTGAGGGCTGATCAATCCCATTTATAATGTGATTTAAGGGCTTTCTCCGACTACACACGGTTTACAGAAGAGTTGAAGTCCCTCCTCTCAACGCGAGCAGTTACCTTTAAAGGAGCAAGAGCCAGAGCGTGCTCAGACCTCCTCTATCAGTTCTCCTTCCACCCTTCCCCCCCCTCCATGTTCTGGTCTGGACCTTACACAACAGCTACTTGATCTGGTTGTGTGAAACATCACAGGTTATTTCTGAACAAAAGCTGGCTCTCTGGCTCTTGTATTCGTTACAGATGGCTTGAGCTTGGCTTAAGTATCCCTGAGTCATTGCACAGCACACGTCAATGGGCACCATAGTTTCCTGTGTCTGTTAAAATAGATGATTAATTCAGTGCAGCTTTTTTAAAAGCTGTTTTCATCAGCAGCAGCAAAACCTGTAGACTCTTTAAGCGCATCTACAAATGAAAGTTTCTCTACATTTTTGTGGCATCAACTTTTACAGTGTATTGTTATGTGCGCTGAAAGTGTTTGAGAAAACCCTCTCGGACCGTTATTAAAACTAAACGTGCTCTTGTTATGTCAGAATAAAAATGGTGAAATGATAGTGTGCTAAAAATATATATATAAATATAAAATATAAATGCTTGGGTTCAGGAAATTGGGTACAATGCAATTATGATTTTTTTTTCTGCATAACTCTTTAATTTAACATATGTTTAATGTTGTGTACATGCAGGCAGACACAAAAGACTTAAATGCAAAATTTGTATTCATTTCAGAACGGCAAACTGTTTTTCAGTACTAAGTGGTTTGGGGTGTGTTGGTTCAGATAGCAGTGGAATAATGTTTTGAAATAAAAGAATTTAAGCTCACATTCACAAACACTGAGTGGACTGAATATTATGAAATATTTTGCCTCGGAAATCCACCATTTTTAGCTTGTTCCTGTTTAATTTACATTTTTTTTGTGACAATTGCAAGGTAAACAGAAACAATATCATTTGCTTGTGTGTATGTGTGTGTGTGTGTGTATGTCTTTTAGCAGTGTTTACCTGTATTGATATGCCCACAGTGTCAATGGAATAGAAATATCAAATCAATGAGGGGTCTGCAATTTTTTTACACTGTGCTAAATTAAGATTGAGTGTGGCAATAACAAGGACACTTCGTTAGGCACTGAAGTACTGAGGTCAAGTAGCTCTAATTGTAATGCATTGATACAGTAATAAATTACGCACCATTGTATATCTACATATCTATCCAGTTGCACCTCTGCTGAGGAGATACCAATTAAATCTGGACGAATCCCCATTTAGACGTCTCATTAGTCGTCCCAATAGTGACGGGTCCTCTGGGCACCTCTAAAGGGTTGTGAAAACTTAGATATAGTCTGCTAGCAATCCGTTTTTTATTTTGTTTGGTACCCTTGCCTCTCTGTTTGTGTGCTGACTCTGGCGGCTACTGGGTGTTTGCCATGGGAAAAAATAAAAAAGCACAACAAAATAACTGGACATTAGAGGCACATAAAACCAGAAGTCGGCTAAATGTTAAGCAGTGCGAGGGAGCTGGTCAGTACCATTACTCCCAGCCCCAGCATCCCCTGAGCTGACAGGAGAACAGAAGGGCACACAAACACACACTATTTATTTTTCTGCCTTTTTATTGGTTTTCTGACACCGGGGAAGGTTACAAGGATTCCTCAGCTCCCCAGCTTGATGGCTTGGCACTGGTTGGCGGTGTTTGTATAAATGAAAATACATATGTATATCTGCAGAGTGCAACCTTGGGCTGCATGCTGATATCTCTGGGTTAGTGTTAGGAGCAATTACTAGAAATAGCTTTGCAATAAAAAATATGACAGTTTGGAAAAAAGTGGAACCAGATTATGTAGGGCCAGTCTCCCATCTCCAGTTACACATTATGCTCATTTTTTTTTATGACTATTTTCCCAAGCTTGCTAAAAGTTGTTGAAAACCTCCAGTATTTTTTTTAACATATGTAATTTGAACACGGAGTACTGATTGTATAATTACCGTAGTTAAATCCTAACTCAGAAATATTTTATTTTGAAACTGATTCTTTGATATCTTTGACTTAAAAAAAGTCAGTTTTTCCTTCTTCTGGTGTAACTGCTCAGTCCTGGAGTAAAGACATCAATAATGCAGGTTTGAAAGACACAGTGCTACATGCTGTGTATGTTTATGTCTTCTCTGGTCACGTCATAAAAAAAACATCTTACCTTTATTTAACAAGTAAGTGAAACTCTTGAGATTGAGTCTCTTTAGTGAGAGTGTCCTGGGCTGACAAAGGCAGTCATTTTTGAGTGACAGGAGAAAACCTTCGCAAACACGCAGAGAACATGCAAACTCCACACTCAGTCCCTGGATTTGAACCCAGAACCTCCTCGCTTTGTCTCACTGTGTGTATGTCCAATGCAATGAATTACTAGGACAGAGCAGTAAAAGCCAGCCGGGGGGAAATGGCTCCTTTAGCATGGAACTAACTGGGATGGTCGCAGTGTCTGATTCTCACTGACATGCACTCTGATACATCTGGGGTCTGTATTTGTGTAACTAATTGTTGCCTGATGAATTCAAGGAAGACAAAAGGCCAATGTGTTCATCCTACTAGAGGCTTTTTGGGGAGAAGAGAAGGGCTTGCACTTGTTTAAAGGAAGACAATATAGCATTATGTGTCAAAATAGGATTAGGGGTCTGCTAAAGCTCCAGCCCTGTCAAAGGAAGATGCTTTATTTTGCCGATGCTGCAAATCTCTTCCCCTTGTCTCCGTCTCTTGGCATTATTTGCGAAGCGTGTGTTCACATGCTTGTGCAATTTTCATTGGTTCCTCTGTTTGATTGTTCAGGCAGCACATGACGTGTCTTTGGTGCTATCTGTGCTTGACAGAAAGAAACGACTGGATAGAGTTCCCTGAATGGGTTGCACTGGTAATGTGGAGTGGCATGATGCCCTAGAAAATTCCAGGTGTGAAGTGCTTTATTCACTTCACTGCAAAGGGACTGCTTCTGCATGTGTGAAGTGGTAGGTGTGATGCTTATTCTCCTTTGTGAACAAAATATATTTGTCTTTTTTTCTTTTCTTTTTTTTTTTATGGGTGTTTGCATGCGAGAGAGTTTGGTTGTGCCGAAGTCTCAGAGGTTTTGTCCTCTGCTTCTTCTCTTCCTCCTCCACCTGCACTTGTCTGTGATTGATTGGTCACAGTTCTGAATAACTTTAATTGGCTTGCCTCAGCAGTGGGTGGTTCTCAAACACAGGACCGCTGTGGAAGTCCTAGAAAACTGTTTTAATTTTTTGATCATGTAGGCAGTAAGGACTCTCTGCTGCCTTCTGAGAGGGGTCTTCAGAAGTGCTACCTACAATGTTTTAAATCTGTAAATCATCGTGTCTTCTGCCTTGTTCTCTTTCTCCCGCTCCCGCTCCCTCCACAATCTGTCCACCCCCTTATTTGGCTTCGAGCTGGACTCGCTCTCATCTCTGCCTCTGGCCCTTCTCCCAGGGCCCCGTTGTTTGATGGGATTTGCTCCACCACTACAATTGCTGCTTCATGCATACACTCATGTATGCGTATGCATGCATATACCATATTTACTAAAACATACAGTATAGCATCTGTGTCTTCTAAAAATTACGTTTATATAATTTGCAAATGAAAACACGCTTCAAGAGGGAGTGAGTGTGTAGTCCCACAGTTATAAGTATGACATTGATGTTTTAAAATATTTGTTCTTGCTTTGATATCAGAAGAAAAACTGTTGTTTTGGTTTGATTGTAAAAGTGGGAAATGTTGAGACAGATTATGTTTACATTATGTACACAACCCTTCTTCTTTTCTAGTGTTAACTGTTTGTCACTGTTCTGCATTTGTTTGTACACCCAAACACACAAAAACTTATAGAAAACCATTGTAAGCTACCATACTGTTTTCACTGCTGCAGTCACACCTGCTCCTTCACAGTTATTGCCCTAACAAAAGCAAACAGGGACATGTTGTCCTACTGTTGCCATTTTTTTTTGACCATCAAAACTTGTGGACCTGAAAGCCTCCCATAAAGGCCGGCTAGTATAAAATATTGATGTCGCTCGAAGCAGGATGTAGTAAAAAGTATCACTATCAACACATTAGACTGATTAGAGACAAAGAGAACGCCATTACCTCCCTTTACGTGTTATTTCCCGGTGAAATTGAAAGATAACAAGCCACATTTCCATTTTCCCAGCCAATATTACACACCGAAATTGTTTAGCACTCGTATACTCATTAAACTTGTTGAGCAACTTTCTGCAATCAAACATTATGCCAGTGCTGCTGTGCCATTCATTACCTTCAAATTCAAAAAGTGGCCTCCCATAAAAGTAAATAAATGGTTTTAATGCGCATGTAAGTCATTTATTTTGACAGCAGTGGTTGGCTGCGTACAGTCGCCCTGACTTCTAACCTAACAATTTGCAGAAATATGAGTGTTTGTTTGTAAATAATTCTGTTTATGTTTTTCTGTCACCAGTTTTCAATGCAGTGGCCAATTGTCTCAGTTATAACCGGCGTTGCTATTTAGATTAGCATCAACACTGTAATTACTATCACTCAGCGTGTATTTAGAAATGACACTGTTGATCTAATTGAATTCAAGCTAAATGCATTAGTTTATTGTGAGTTATAATCACATTAATGACAGTGTAGGTGCCACTTTAAAGGCTCTGCAGCTTTAGGTGATGCAGAAATAAATCATGAAAGTGTTTGAGAAAAATATAACAAATACTTGATTCAGGTTACTGACACCTAAGAGCTTAATCAGATACGTTTTGCATGTGACAGTTAAAATTTCATCCTGATGTTTACTAGTGTGTAGCTGCATCTGCTTTGCACAGGTATTGTGAGTGTAAGCCAGCCGTCTGTTGTTGCCTACAGGCTGCTTAAGCTTCCATTGTCATGTGGATGGCATGTGAGTGAATGTTTGGGGATGCTCAGGAGTTAAATCCTGAAGAGTGCAATGGATTTGCTTCTCCTCAACACAGCAAGGCAGAATTTCTGATGGCTTTTTGGTGCCATAGAGTATGCAATATGAGCTGATTGCTTAATGTGCGGCTGGATTCACGTGCCCACACCAGTGGGCTCTCGAGTTTTTGGCGCGATGATTACAAGGCGAGCGTACGCGCGTATGGCCGTGTATGTATGTGCTGGCATGTGTATGAGTGAACTCTGGACCACCAGCTCATTTCACACGCAGGCAGACATCAAAGGCGGTTTGAATTAACCCTGCGTGTCGGGGCCGCTCTGCATGCCATTCGCAATTTCACATCTCTGCCGCTCCAGCAGCACCAAACTTACATGCCCATTCATATTGAAATGAACAGATGGAGTTTTGCCATGGAGCGAATCGCCATCCTTCGCTGAGAAAAGATAAAACTTCAAAAGAGCGGCGATACATTGGGATCTGTTTTTGCAGGTCGCGAGGCTGTATATCATTGCAGGTGAAGTGAAGGTGTTCTGTGTCTCTGTGAAAGTGTGGGCAGGTATCGTGTTTTTCTTATTAAAGCAGGTCAATTGTATTTCCATTACAGCTCTCTTGCAAAAGCTGGCTCCCTTTCTCCTTGATTAGACGCTGCAGAAACGATGTCATGGTCACGTGCACACACAGACGCACACAGGTACAAACATCAAAGCATATGTGGCTCACCTCTTTTAACTCATTTTATAAATCCATAACAGGGAGCCTGTCATCTCACCACATTGTTTGCTTGTGTCCAAAATGTGTGTGCGTGTGTGTTTTATTGTTTCGACTGGATAGCGTTACCTCTGCCTTTGCCTCCAAACACTTTTTTTCACATTTTCACCTCATCTTGGCAGCTAATTTAATTTTATATTGTATTTATTGATCTGGCCAACTTCAATTTCCTACAGCGGCGTGATTCCGCTGCACGATGAAAGCGATAATGTAGATGAACACGCGATGGTGATGGTGAGGATGGGAATAGTGATGAAGAGTGTGGCGATGATCATTTCTGTGGGTGATTGTGATTGCGATGAGTTGTATGCTGATTAGAGTAGTTTCTGAAGATGGCGGGGGTCGCTGAAGTGTAGGTGAAGCCATCGGCTGCCTGGTGTATTTTTAATATCCCTGAGCCATCAGTAGGCTGCCATGACAGCTGTTCAGTAAACACATTCATATTTCATTAATCTGGCCTCTCCCCTCTCCGCCCTTGATGGCCTCTTATTGTCTCCTTTAGAGGTTGTTCAGTAATCCACTGAGACCTTACCTCGTCCTGCTGTGTTACCTGCACCCACGCTCCCACACTCTGCTGTAAGCACTATATGACAAAGTCTTTTCTCATGGTTATTTGTCATACTCTTAGTGTTCTGCATGACAGCTAAATTTAACAGTGTATAGGGCCACTGTTAATACAGATACGCCCACACACGTATGCATATAAACCTGCATATTTATAGTGTAAGCACACTCAAAAAGAAGGGATCATACTAATGACCCACACTGACATACAAACAAATGTGAATATTACTAAAAACACTTGTAAAATTAACATTAGTGTAAAACAGACTTTCTTGTCATGTCTGTAATATGTGTAGGTGGCCATTAATTTTCCTTTCTTATGCTCACCCACATACTGTTTAAACACTGGCAATTTAAAAGCCACACAAAGGAGCTCACAATGGATGATCTAGCAAAGCATAACCCTCATAGGCCTGTGGGTGGCGCTACCTGGTTAGACTGAGTTGGAGAATTTGGCAGTTCCCTCTCGAACAGCATAGAAACAACAACTCAAGGCCCAGTTATTTGCTTATTCCAGACTTTCTGACTGTATCAACCACATCTTTGTGGGTAAAGGCCAGCACATTCATTTAGCATGCCTGGTTTTAGCAGCCAAAACATTAAAACCACTCACTGACTGGTAAGTAAATAAAACTGATCATTTACCAAAAATCATCCATGTTTCTCACAATTAGGGAGGTCACGATACCAGAAATGTAGTAGTCAGTGTGAATACCAAGAGAAATCGCAGGATTCTCACATTGGGAACAAAAAAAAGTTTATTCTATTATTAAAAAACATTATCATAACATTAAAATCATATCATAAAAATGGCATTTCTGCAAAATGAAAGCAACAACAGTACCATAATGGCTATGAGGCCCGGAAATCTGTCATTTGTTTTTCCAAAACAGGACAAAAAAAAAATTGGTTTGAATGAAAGTGTGACACTCTAGATGGCTTTTACTTTGAAAAGACTCTGTGGGAATTCTGGGTGTTTACAGGGTTAGGTTAACACATGACTCATGAGGAATGATAATTGGTTGGTTTAGGCACCAGGAGTGAGTCAGAGGCACAGTAGGGCCAGAGTCATGAGTAAGTAACTTTTTTTTCTTTGTGCTATTTTAATTTAAAGTGAAGGAATAGTTCTATTTTTTGTTTTATACACACAACACTCAACTTCCATATTTCTATGGTTGCTCTATGGTTGCTCCTGAAAAATAAAGTCTTTCACAATCTTTTAATAGGTGTGGCCTTTTCTACTGGTCATTGAAGGACACGTGCTACACATTAGATATGATGCATTAAGAAAAAAGAATTCTGGATCTCACTCATTTCCAGAACCAGGTTTCGTCCCGGAGTACGGAACAGAAAATATTAACATTATAGTTTGTGGACGGGACATTTTAGGGGCATAACAGCAGCAATGCCAGCTATCTCAAACAAAATGCTAAATAATATTTCAGGATAATAGCAGAAGGATAATACTTTGAATACTATCTCCTTGAATTCTTTGAACAGATGTGGATGCCAGTCTTTTAGATTCTTGATTTATCAGTTATCACCCCTCAAAATCAAAGCACTTTCATTCTTATCAATGAGTCGGGATGAGGTGTAGTTTTTCCTGCTTGTGGGCGGCCTTCTTCTTCATCAGCATATAAGGATAGACTAGAACACTCATATACTGCCTCTATCTGTTCCAGAAGAATTACAACCTCTGTACATGCACTATCTATGGCACCTGCCACACAGTAAAAAAAAACTACTGCTGCACAAAACTACCTGAAAAATATGACAAAGAACCCATTAACCCATCCTCCAAACTCCAATAAGATTTCAAGCTGTGGGGTGCACCAGAACAAGCCCATTGGACCCACTGGACCAACATAGATGACAAGTTCATAATGCCCAGACTAGACCTTACACAGTGAAGAGGTGACTCTAGAAAAAAAAAGAAAAAAGAAAAAGACATATTTGAGACTGGCAAATGTCTCTCGCCTTGTACTTTCCAACTTTTCCTCAAAGGAAGGGATATAGGAATTGCCTTTTCACTCTTAACTGGTGTTGTCAGGTAAGACTTGTAAGACATTGGTTCACAAAGTAGAGGCTCTAATGTTCCTGACCTCGTGTTCAGCTGTCCAGCAGGGCCTTAGTGCGCAGTGTTGTATGATATCTTCCATTCTTTGGTGACTTGCTTTTTTCAGTTTTTTTTTGTAGCTATTCTAAGACTGTTATTTGTAGCAACAAAGGCTGAGGCTCCAGACATTAACTAGCCAAATTTATTGCTCTTTTAATCAGCATAACTGTTTTCAGCTGTGTTAGCATAATTGGAAAATGGTTGTTCTAATGATCAGTTAGCCTTTTAACATCATAAACTTGCATTAGGCAACACAATGTGCCACGGGGGTGGTTCCTGCTGAATATGGGCCTCTGTACGCCTGTGCAGACAATCCATTAAAAGCCATAAATTATGGTTTGATTAATTATTCCATTATTTATGAACAATCTTCAATATTTGCGATCAAGTTTGTCACTTAAACTTATTATTAAAAACAAAATCTGCTTTTTTTTCAACACCCCCCAATGTTACCTCATGCTGCCATTTGTTGAGATGTTTATTTAAATGAAAATCTTTGGCACATTTATTTTTACTGTGCTCTGCAATCCAGTGAGCTGTAAAACAGTTCAACCAGTGAACGAGCTTGCACAACACCAGGACTTTAAAGCCAAAGCAGGTACATGGAGTTCTTTTTGTTACTGACATTGGTACTTCTGTACCAAGTGTGCTATGTCAAAAAAGCTGAAAATCACCTGCAGTGGAAACACTAAACTGCTACAGTTCATTGACAGCTGAGTAAATGAAGGCTGCTGATGCCAAAAAATATAGAGCTAATTAAAGGTGTGTGATGTACTCAAAAGCTCTTATAGTATAAACACCTTAAGTTGAGAATAAATTAAACTTAAATGCTGTAGGAATGCTGATTTTAGGAGTAATTAGGTTACATAATAATATAGAATGACAGTAACACAGCTGCTGCAAATGCAACAGCAGTGTGAGAGGAAAAGCACTGGACAGTAGTTTAGTGTATGTATGTGTGCATGAATGTGTGTGAGCGCTCTAAATGTTCTGGTTAGTAAGACTGGAAAAGAGCTGCTATGTTGATGAAGTTTAGCCTGTTTGAAGGCAGGAAGAAAAGCCAGCAAAAATGCTAATTGTGTGAGTTAACAGACTTATCAATATCACAACATTATCATTAAGACATGGGCGAATCTGATGGATTATAATCAAGTATTCCATTAAATAAGTGTTCCCATTTGCATAAGGCAGTTTTAGTTTTTATTCTTTCAGCTGCAGCCCAGATGGTTTTTTAATGGTCTGAGAGCCAGAAAAGAATAAATACAAAAAAATTCAAATGTAGGCTTAGTCTACCTGCAACTGATATAAAATCCACAAGTACAAATAGGTGTCCAGATTTATAGATTAATCTTATAGAACAACAAAATTGTTTTCATATTATTTGCAGGTGAAAGGTAAA
>VUQJ01002330.1:23838-36305 GCA_015108635.1 Andinoacara biseriatus | reverse complement strand
GAAATGAATCACCAAATTATTCTGCTGCAGTGCTAAAACATGGAAAACAGATATTTTTTTTCTTAGTATTACAATCTTTTGGTTTTCAATTGCTGTCAAACAAAAGAAAGCAATAAATAATCTTTCAGCTTCGGCTTTGAAAATTGTGAAAAAAGATAAAAAGTATTATCCAATATTTTCATATTTTTCACACTGATTGCCAGCCAACCTGTGAATATATGAAGGTGTCTGTTCAGCCCCCCCGTTCACTTAATTGCATAAGTAAAAAGTCAGAGGTGCATCGGGATATATTGGTATTGTCTGATATTTACCTCATTGATTCCCATTGCTCTATGAGCAACAATAATAGCAGTGACTTATCTGTTGTGCTCCATCAATTTTTACATTTTGAAGTATTTATATCTGTGATCTAGTTTCAGAAATGTGTTCGGATCTGTGCTCACATGATGATAATAATTTAACTGGAACAAGAGGAAGAATAATTTACAGCCTGAACCATACGTGTATCATTTAAACAGGTCAAGCTGACATACAGATATTTAGTTACATTGAAAAGAGAAAATTACAAGGATATATTTTTTGTCAACTTACCAGCAGTGTTAAAAACTAGTAAATATAGGTGAAGACATTGCATGACTCCATCACCATCTACTCAGCTGTGATGCATCCTCTGTTACGTCTCCAGAGTATTGGTAACGTTTGTACTCTGCCGAACTTTGTAGTTACTGTGTAGCACTCTGACTGTACGCATTGTTCATACAATACTACAGCATAATCATTGTCATCTCTATAATGGAGTTGAATATAAAGGCATGTGTTGTGCTAAAAAAAATCGGAAATAACCAAAGTAGTACACACAATGTTAAAAATACCAGAGGAGTGGGGCAGGCAGGATTACAGTGTGACTGTCATTTTCCACTAAATCTCATTCCTTCTAGACATGGATGCTGTTAACCAAAACAAACCCGGATACCTCATGTTCTGTGCTTCTCACTGTAATTGGAACAGATCAATTGCACCTTTATTACACGAATAAGATGGATAACCTTGTCTTCCTTCCCTGCTATTTTAATGGGCTACTCACAGTCCCTGCTCCTTGCCTCTCACTAATCCCTGTGGAGCCTATACACTTTTAATCCTCCTGGCTGGACCAGTAACACAATATGGGCTCATCATCCATCCAACCATAGAACTTCCTGAACACTGCAAAAATTAATAGTTCCTAAGGGTTCATCAGAAAGCCTTGGAGTGCCTTGAAGATTAAAGTTGCTTGTAAGAGAGCGGGCTTCTGCAAAGGTTGAAAACTATAGAATATATTTCTTGCTTTTTGATTTGATTTTATGCCAATGGTTTAATGATCATTAAAAAAAAAATGAAGCAGGTTTTCACAGCAAGATGTTATTCAGTTGACAAGTGCTTGAGTTTATGTACAGTATATTCCAGAATATTGACAGAAATTAAAAGATTTAAACAAAATATTACTTTTAAATTGTCAGAGGACATCGAAAGGTCCGTAAGGTTGCATTTAGGGACATAGCAAGCTTTTTTAATCAGCTGATTTGCCTATAAATTTTCACAAAGTGAGGGGGAAAAAAAATCCCTTTATAATAAATTCAGAGAGCATATGACAGGGATGTTGTCCATGAGCCAGAGCTGCAGGCTTTGGGCGTCTTTTTGGGACTTTCCACAGGAGTTTGCACCAGGACACATTGAACTATAAGCCATTAAGAATGGATCATGTCATGACAGTGGTTGTCTAAACTGATTATTTCACTCAAGTACCAGTTTTACCGACTACTGACCAACAAATCACGCTAACTGTACTGATGGTTTGATGGTTAAATCAAGGAGCCATGCCAACAGGTTCATTTGATTTATGACAGTAGTCTTTATTTGTAATTACAGTAAGCTGTCATTTTTAAATTGAACTTGTTTTTCTTTTTTCTTTTCATCCATTTTCTTTGGCCTATCCAATTCAGGGTTGCGTGAGGGCTGGAGCACATCCCAGCTGCCATAGTGCGAGAGGCAAGGCACACTCTGGACAGGTTAGAGCACTAAAACAGACAACCAGTCGCACTCACAGTCACACCAATGGGCAACTTAGAATCACCAATCTAACCCCAGTAAGTGCATATATTTGGACTGTTGGAGGAAGCCGGAATACCCAGAGAAAACTCATTCAGACATGAGGAGAACTCCACACAGAAAGGATGGTGGATTCAAACCCAGGACCTTCTTACTGTGACGAGCAAGAAGTTTGTTGGTTGGCAACAGTGCTAACCTCTGTGCTGTCCCTTGTACGTGACCCATGAACTAAAAATATGAACTAAAATGTGTTTACCACTCCTGGCCTCTAGCACTAAATTTGAAAAAGGTCTAGCATGGAGTAAGGATACACTCTAGTTACAATGAGCAGAGGAAATCACCACAAATGAAAGAAAGAGCAAGGAGCCACTTATATAAGCTCAAACTCGATGAACTGCAAATGAGGGAAAAATGGCTTCATAGTACAGCCAAGGTCTTTCTGTCAACTGTTCCAGGAAAAAAAACAAAATGCAAAATCATCAGTCAGTGAAATCAGTCATTTCCTGGTACTAAGAACCAGATTGAATTTAAAAAAAAAAAAAAGTAATAACTATGAGAAAATAAAACAAAGAGTAGACGGACAAGGGCAAATGCACTGAACACATGTAATGCAAGTCACTCAGCTGTGATAATGTTGTTGCCCATCTGTAAACTGATCCAGCTTCAATATAAAAGACAACACCAAAAAAAAAAAAAAGTTTTCAAGAGGATGTGTTTCTTTGAGCTTTCCAACAGGCTTGATGTTGTTGAGCAGAGAATATTCTCAGGGTGCAGTGCTGATACTGTTTGTTCTCCTCTGCATGGACTCTACAGCATCCCGTATTCCTGCTGTATCTCTTTGCATTTAGCTGACTGATCAGAGGAGACAGACTGGCAGTGCATACACCCCTGTACATTCAAAGAATCAACAGAGCAGTGGTTGAGCAATGTAAAGCCTTTTATCTGATGTGCTGCATGAGGTGTGATTAGACGGGCTTCATTGCAAAATGTTACCAGCAGTTTTGTTGGTTTTAGGGTTTCATAAACCCTTGTTTTACATTGAAACAAGTAAACATCTTTTTATTTTATTTTATTTTATTTTAACTTCTAAAATTAGGCTAGTTTTAAATATTAAAAATAGGAAATAAATTTGTTCAACTTTTTGTTTTTTTTAAATTATTTAAATGATTGTGAAGGGAGGCGGCAAGACAGGCGTTCTTTCTAAAAAGAAGTAATACTTTATTAAAATAATTAAGAAACTCAGTTCAGTTTTATTCATAAAGCACCAAATCACAACAAACAGTCACTTCAAGGAGCTTTATATTGTAAGGTAAAGACCCAACAGTAATTCAAATCATGGCTATTGTTTTTAACCCCATCTCATTTTTAAGATCACTGCTATGATCTATTTGTTGACCACAGAGTCTCCAAACCAAGTAAGTGGGACCAGGCCTTTAATCTAATAAGTATCTATCCTTTCCATCAACATTACTAACTCTGAATTTGTGTCAAACTGTGCAGTACAAACACTCAAGAGATCAATAAATTGCCATGGTTCAATATGTGTGTAACCCCAGGCCGTGGTTTATTACCAGCCACAGCGTCATAAACCCCAATCTTCTGTACCTTGGTTTCTCTTATCAGATACACTGTTATACCTCCTTTCACAAACTGTGCCAATCGCCACACTCACTTCCTTCTTCATTTATCTCGAGTCCTTACAGTTTGTTTTCTTCCACAGGGAATTTAAGCTTTTATTTCTTTTTTCTTTTTTTTTCTGATTTCTTTTTATGCTTGCAAAGGTTTCACAGTTTTGACACAAATTTCCAAACACCTATTGCTGGTGCCGTGCACATCTGTTAGAAAAGCTTGCTGTGTATTTAGAGGCTAATTACAGGATATAACAACCTGGCAAAGCAAAACGCAGGTATCTAAAAAGGGGTAATTGTAGTGAAGGAGCAGGTCAATTCTGTAAAAATGGAAAAGCGATACCAACTGAAAAGCGGGCGTTTGCTCAATGCATCTTTTTTTTCAAATGAATGAAATGAGAAACGAGAGTTTAGTTTTATTTAATGGAAAAAAAATCTAGCTTGGTATTTTAAGTTCAAATGAGTAGGGCCTCGGATTTGGGTGCCAGATAATTAAACTATCAGCACTGCAGTACGTATCCTGTATAAACCTGCCAGTACTAGTTTGTTTTGACAGGAAATGTAATTCCTCACTAGATGAGTGCTCCCCTTAGACTGATTTGTACTTTTTATTTCTGCTTTTACATGTATAGTATGTTAAGCCAACATTCAACCATATCAAAGACAACTTAAAACACCTAAAGCAAATATTGACATCGTCATATGAATGACACAGTTTAAAAATAGTCATTAATAGCAACTGTCAGAACAAGTGATAGAAATGCATTTTTCACAACCCTGTGAGGAGGAGGAGTAGCAGCAATCTTCTACTCCAGCTTATTAATCAACCATATTACCAGACAGAGTTTTAATTCATTTGAAAGTCTGACTCTCAGCCTTGTGAATGCTAATTGGAAAACTCAAAAACCTGTACTATTTCTCGTTGTCTATCATTCACCTGGTCCTTACTCAGAGATTCTGCAAGATTTCTCAGACTTTATTTGATTTCGGACTCAGTTCAGTTCATCAATAGTGGGTGATTTTTAACATCCATGTAGATGCTGAAAATAACCATGTCAACACTGTATTTAATCTATTTTTAAACTCAATTGGCTTGTCTCAAAATGAAACCGAGCCCACCCACCACTTAAATCACACTCTGGATCTTGTTCTCACATATGACATAGAAACTGAATATTTATTCCCTGAAAACAATCTTTTATTGGATCATTTCTTGATAGCATTTAAATTTACAACAATGGATTACACAGGTTTTTCTGAAAGTGCTATAACTAAATTTAAGGATATAATTCCCCAATTGTTATCTTTTATTTCATGTGCCAACACGATGCAGATGAGCTGCTTAAACTCTGCTCCAACAGAGGTGGATTGGCTCATAAATAGTGTTACATGCTCAGTGCGTATGACTCTGGACACTGTGGCTCCTCCTGAAAAAGAAAGTCTTTAATTGGAAGTGCTTGGCTCACAAACGTGTAGCTAAAGCAGGTAATCTGTTATCTGGAGAGTAAATGTCATCTGACAAATTTAGAAGATCTTCATTTATCCTGCAGAAAGAGTTTGTTGCTCTATTAAGAAAAAATAATAAATAAAAATTCCTTCATAAAGCTAGGACATCATACTATTTATCACTGACTAAAGAAAATAAGAACGACCCAATATTCCTTTTCAGCGCTGTAGCCAGGCTGACAAAGAGTCCTGTAACCTTAACTGGTAATGACCTTGTGAATTTCTTCACAAATTTTTAACAGAGAAAAAAATTTATTCATATCTATGTCACAAATGTATCATTATGTAGAGCTACTTTCAATCCTGAAAGTATATTTATTTAGACTTCCTCTAAACCATCAATGTGTCCATTAGACCCCGTTCCTGCAAGACTACTCAAAGACATCCTACCAGTAATGAATGCTTTCATCTTAAAAATGATCTATCTCTATTAATATATTAATATTTAAATCAAATTATACTGAATTCAGCTGGCCAAATCCACAAAAAACAGTAAATATCAGAATCGTACCATCTTCTGAAGCAAATTACGTGACTTATTTCTAATTAGTTATTTTGCTACACCCAATCTTAGTGTGCCCCCCCCACCCCAAACACAAACCCCTGTAGCCTACAGTATATACAATTTTTCCCCCACATGTGCTATGTTCACAGATTTCCATTTCCTTAACCTGCCAGTATAAAACATAGTTTCCATGTTTGTTCTGCTGTTCTCCGTATTGCTAAACTGTATTCAGGTTGTACATGCAAATACAAAGCTGTACTATAACTAAACTTGTAAACTTATAATTAAAGTTACAAAAAATAATTAGCATGAGGGGCTCTTGATATTGTTCCTTCTAATTAAATAAGCTGGGGACTTTTTAAAAAAATAAAAAAAAAATCTTTAGCACGCCATTCACTGCAAGATCATACTTTGTGACTGAAAATTATAGCAGCAATCACATTTAATTACACCACAAAATAATGCCTAACCTTCATTATCTCATACACCTTTTACTATCTCTGAACACATATCTGAACTCAATTAAGCACAAAAATGTAAAACACTGCTATCGCTCCCGTTAAGGCATCAGAGAATTAAAATTCAAAACCTGAAACCATCTATAATTTAAAAGGATATAGTCATATACTCAAACCAGAATTTAGTGTCAGCTTATTAAATATGTTTTATAACCGGTGTTTGCATGTTTATAACCCACTTTTCAACCCTTGAGCCATGCTTGAGTGCCACGTTCAAATGACCAACTTAATCAGCCACATCGATTTGAGTGACAGGCTAATAATGCCTCTTAGTGTTGTTGTTGCCAAATGCTGCAATAAATGGAGAGAACGTGAGCGTGTGAGCGGGCAGAGACATAAGGCTAATGTACACTCAGTGGTGCAGTGCAAGAAAGGACACAACTCCGAGAAAGAAGTTTATTTATTTATTTTTTTGTGGCAGACTCTAACATGCAGCTGCACACAAACACATAAATATGCATACATATTTAGAGAACACAAATATGTAGGATTAATCCATGATGACAATATTTGTTCGCCAAGAGACACATCAAATATAATAATACTAATACAAATTCATGGTCTGCTGATAACAATCGCAGTGCTGTTTCAGTAGAAACAAAATCTGATGGTCTTTGGAAAAAAGAAAAAAAAAGGAATTAAGTGCTGAGAAAGGCAGATTCAGTACAGACCTGCAGACACACATCAACATTCTTATTTGTTGAAAACAGACATTGGTATTCACCCTGCATTTCCTTTAGAATGAGGAAAAAAAAACATAGTTATCCTGGAAAATATATATTATATGACAGGCATGCCATATTACCAAGTAAATGCTGACTGATTATATTTAACATGAACCACTAGCAAGTCACAAATCAGCCAAAGCCAAATTGCTCCCTGTGGAATTTGCCACACAGTCACCTTTCAAATGCACAGTACATGTTTGCATAGCCCGAATTATAGTTCTATTTAATGGGCAGTGACTATTTAATGTTTCTCAGGTTATGTGATCTGATGGCCCAGACAAATATTTTAACTCATATACAAAAACATATTTTTTTCTGCAGTAAATCTTATTGAAAATCAATACTTTAAGTCTGGGCACTAGATTCAGTAAACAGATGCACATGAACGTACAGAATCGTTTGGCCAAGGGAGAAGACTCCTATTACATGAAGCTTTCTCATTTTCATTTATTTGTTTGTAATTGGAGTAGTATTAACTATATATACAGGACCCGCTGCACCAGGCGGGTTGCAGCCATAATCAGGGAGAGCACACATCCCGGACAACCCCCCCCACCCCAGGACACTGCACGCCCGAACCTCAAGACTGAAAAACAGCTTCTCTGCTACAATACTGATCACTGACCATATCTAACCCAACAGTCTGCTTGCACATTGCATAGAATTGTAAATAGACTGTTTATTTGCTGTTCATGTTGACTCTGCCTACTGTAAATATCACATCCTTATTTATTTTATTTATATCTCTTATTTCTATCATATTATTTATTATTTTTGTTACCTGGAGGATGCGCCAAAAAAAAAATTCATTGTACTCTGCAATAACAACAAAAATGTTATCCCACCTTGTACAATCGTGTAAATGATTTCTGCTAATATACACTCTAACTGTTAAAAAATCCATCCATCCATTCGCTACCGCTTATCCTTTTCAGGGTCGTGGGGGGGCGAGAGGTAGGGTACACCCTGGACAGGTCGCCAGCCTGTCGCATGGCCAACACAAAGAGACAGACAATCATTCCCGCTCACATTCACACCTACGGGCAATTTATAGTAGCCAGTTAACCTGACCCCAGTAAGTGCATGTCTTTGGACATGTGGGAGGAAACCGGAGTACCCGGAGAAAACCCACGCAGACATGGGGAGAACATGCAAACTCCACAGAGAGAGAGAGAGGCCGGGCCAAGGTGGAATCAAACCCAATGAAAGGTGCTATATGAGTTATTATTATTATTATATTACCTTCAGTGTTTTATTTTCATTATGATTGCTACTACTTATTGTTGTTTTTTGTGTGCTGCCATTCTTCTATCTTTGCTGCTGCAAGTTTCCCCACAGTGAGACTAATAAAGGATCATCTTTTCTTATCTTATTTGGTTTAGCTCTTACATACTGTTCATATTTCTTACCTTCACAGTATAATTGTCATGGTCGTGCGTTTTTGGCCCAGTATTTTATGTTTACTCTTCTTTGCCTTGGTTAAGCATCTTTTCTTATTTGGAAATTCTTATTATATTTAGGATTGTGTGTTTATGGTTTAGCTTTGACAGATTATTTGAGTTGGTGAAATATACTGTAAAGGTAAAATCTAAAGTAGTCTAAAATGGGCAGTTATACCCTAGACTCCAGATTCATCTCATATTTGGTGCACAATTGTAGAGGGCCAAGAACTAGTGACAAACCAAACATCATCTGGATCTGATCCAAATTCTGGATTTGGATACAACAAACTAGATTTAACAGATATTTCTGACAAAAGACACATCATCCTCAGGTGTTGCAGTAAGAAGCATATCTCTGTTCTCCATGGACATGTAACATTTGTTTTCATTATTTCACCTAAATAGTAGTTTAGAACTAAATAAAACATTAAAGCTAAGCTCAAGGTATATTTAAAGATTTAGTTCATGTTGCGCTAAATCCCGTGTTTGCACCTGTGTGACCTTGCTTGCTACTACCTTTGATCATTACCAAACACCCAGCACATGTATTTTTTTTCTTTGTTTTCATCCACTGTTTATATTTAAAAATGACTGTAATATACTTCAGTTACAGAAGTTTATTTTGTGTTTTGTTTATATGACATGAAAATGGTCATGAAATTAATGAGGTGACTAAATAAACAATGCCCCCCCCCTTTGCTACAATGAGAATGAATATGTCTCTTGCTGTAAAACAACCTAAATCAAACATATGCAGATGGCTCTTGTATATATCCAATAAATCTACCTCACAGTATCCCTACACTGGATTGATCCTTACTTACTTGGGAATGCTCCTCAATATGGGCAAAGAAATCTTATGAGCACATTTAAATCAGACAGACTGATTGACACCCCGTCAAGCCATGTCCTCGCACCATATGCCAACTCGTGTTGATAAGCTACAGGCAATTTATCATAGTCAGAACACATCCCCAGCCTGCATGCTTTAATGGTTTGTAAACTGCAATGCAGCTGGAATATGAGAATAAAAAGTGGTCTTTCTTTAAAAAAAAAAAAAAAAATCACAATTTAAATCACAAAACAATGGAATTATTGATATATTTTTTTCGCTGCATTTTTGTTGATGAGCCAGCATCTGGACTCAGGCCAGAGAGTTGTGTTGATCAAAATCAAATGTGATTATGGCCTCTGAACTTAACATCTGATTGCCCCGTCAATAAGCAGTAGTCTTTGCTAATTTTATTACACCACAGCAAATGCAGAGGGCACCTGTGATTCCAGGCTAGAATGCATGATGAGCATCATTTATTAAGATATAGGTGCTCAGTTAAATAAGCCAAAAAAATGTGGAGGACTAATTACTGAATAAAAATTCTAATGTAATATGCTGTAGGAAAATCTAGAAAAATAAATGCTTTGATGTTATCTTGTTGCCCTAAAAATGTTACTCAACGATATAATGAAAATAAATGGGCAAGTTGGGGAATTACACAAAAAAAAAATCATTGCATATGATAGTTCTCATCTCCGCTTGTAACATTCAGTATAATCTGTAGTGATATAATTATCTAGGAGTAAGAAATTCAAAGTCCTTCCTTTCAAGACAAATTACTGTCAGTTCTTTCAGGAAATGCCCTCAACATGCAGTCAAGTGGCAATGTCATACTGTGCCCGTAAGTCTTCTCCAAAAGAGAGCAAAATAAGAGGTGGTGGAAGAAAACTGATTGTTGTATGAGTCAACAAAAGACACTGACCTTAAATTTTATGTAAAATATGCCACCCAGGTTCCCTGTTTTGAAGCCTTGATTCTAACATCATGGCCATTGTCACCTTGTTTTTTGTTTTGTTTTTTTAACTTGAATTGATCATATTTGGATAAGCTTGCAACCTTTAGATCTTATTGAGCAGATACAAACACTAGAATTTCACTTAACAGGACTCTTGGTTAAAAAAAAAAAAGCACAGAAAGCCATGCTGTCTGTCCAACCATTAAAAAATAGGCATCTTTAATGGAATTGGTACATTGATATTTTGTTTGTTTGTTTTTTTACTGAGAGTCTATTTTTGAGGCACTGTAATGGCCATTTAATTAACTGGAGGAGACTTACACCTGTTCAAAACTAGCTGACACTGACTTCTCTTAGCTGTGAATCAAAAACTTAACCTTTGAACCATAACAGCCACGGACAGCCAGCAAGTTTCTACTCCTGTCTGTGCATAAAAACATTTTTGTACACACTTTATTTTAATGTATTTGAATTGCATCAACATTTAACAATAAATATGGAATTTATCAGTTAAATATTTTTGCAATATTTTTACATTTTTGCCCCCGAGCCACCTCAAACGCTCCGGCCAGTGTTCATGTGCACTAAGTGTAGGCTGTCAGTCCACTGTTTACCTCAGCTGTCAACATGCCTGGTGTGAAGCGTCCACATCGATTTACTCTTGAGGAGGCTGTAAAACTGTGAAAGGAGTCCGATACAGGTCGACAACCCATTGAAGCTCACTTCTTACTGATGATAGTGATATTGTGGTGAGTTGTTGAGGATATCCTGAACTTCTCTCGGTAAGGCGTGCTGTGTTTGCCGGTGTTAGCCGCTGTTAGCTGGTGTCACCGAAGCTTTCTTTGAAGTGGATGTAATGTTGTCAGACTCGGTCAATTAGCGAATAAACTCTTATATGGTGTGAGAATGTGATAAAACTATTTATCACAGGAAACCAGTCATTGCTGCTATAGCTAGCTCATTGTCAGCTGTCCGGAGATGGGAGGGTCAGCTGTCTGTGTAGATTCTCAATCATCCAGCACACGGTAGTCTCTGCAGCTTGAAAAAAGGCAGCTGTCCAAGCAGCTTTTTCAGTTCTAAAACCAAATGGTGGAGAGTCCTAGGTAGTTAAACCTTAATGGGGGTTGTCCATTGGGGGCAGTTATTGACCCACTACTGTTCATGTGCATCATCACATGAGCCAAGGTGTGAAAAAAGGCGCGGGCCATTACCATCACGGGTTTAGGGTGAGAACACAGGTGGTTCAAGCCCCACTCACACCTTACTTCAGGTGACATCAAGAGGCCACGTGATAGACTGGAGCAAGGTCTCAGTGGTTTTTCACACCTTGGCTCATGTGAAGATACACATGAACAATAGTGAGTCAACGAGCACCCCCAACAAGCAACCCCCATTAAGGTTTAAATACCTGGGACACCATTTGGTTTTAGAACTGAAGAAGCCTCTTGGATCCTGTTTACACGAGAACGTTTTCAGATGAAAACGGTAAAGTTTTGATGAGTTTCGGCCTCCAGTTTAAATGAGAACAGCATCAAAACTTGACTTTTTGAAAATGGGGATACTGGCACATTCGCACTATGGTCGTGACTCCTTTATCCACACCTCCACCTTGTGGCCTGGCAACAGCATTTTAACCTTTTGCATTTCCGTGGAAACATGTCCTTCTGAACACATTACTTTTCAAAAATGAAAGCGGTAAAATGATGCCATTTCCACCGAAAATTTATTTCAATAACTGACTGGAGTGATGTCAGTAACACAGGTCCATTGGATCACCTGAGTCAGCGTTTTTCCGGTGATTCCGACAGTCACCTGGTTCTGCTGAACGACCTTGGTGAAACTAGTTTGGTGCACAGTGTTTTTTGGCAAGTCTGCTACTCTGCTGTCCACTCTCACTCACTCACCTTTTGTACTTAGCAGCAGCAGCTAGTCAGAGGACTCATATATTCCGGGTGATTGGAGGCCTCGGATTTGTGATTCATGATTAAGTAGGAAGATTCCCGGGTGATTCAGGAACCGGCCAGCACTATACCCTATACGTTGCATCCCTTTCTGTCACACCAAACCTCTGCATGTCCTCCTTAAGTGCATCCATGAATCTTCTGTGGTTTTCATCTTTTTGTGATACATCATTTGCATATGTGAACTTTCTGTTTTTACAACGTTTTTAATACAACTGCTTTTACTTTCTCCCCTTGATCAAACTTAAAATAGGGAATCTAGTCTTTTTTTTTTTTTTTTTTTTTTCTTTTAAAAGAAAATTTC